>WAAD01006579.1:0-18782 GCA_013389945.1 Fregata magnificens
AAATTAACTCTATCCCAGCTGAAACCTGGACACCCGTATGGTGGGGGAACACAGTACAGGAATGCAATCCCATAAATTGGGCCCCACAATTTCAAAAGGATTTTAAGGTCCTTGAGTGCATCCAGAGGGCACCAAACGTTGTGAAGGGGCTGGAAGGCATATGGAGCAGCTGAGGACCCTGGGTTTGTCTAGTTTGGAGAGAAGGAGGCTGAGAGGTGACCTCTCTGCTCTCTACAGCTTCCTGAGTAGGGGAAGTGGAGAGGGGGGTGCTGATCTCTTCTCCCTGGGATCCAGTGCCAGGACGTGTGGGAATGGCTCAAAGTTGCATCCCTCAGGGGAGGTTTGGACTTGACATGAGGAAACATTTCCTTACTGAGAGGGTGGTCAAACCCTGGAACAGGCTTCCTAGAGAGGTGGTCGATGCCCCATGCTGGTAAGTGTTGAAGAGGCATTTGGACAACGCCCTTAGTAACATGCTTTAACTTTTGGTCAGCCCTGAAGTGGTCAGGCAGTTGGACTCAATCATTGTTGTAGGTCCCTTCCAACTCAACTATTCCTATTCTATTCTATTCTATTCTATTCTATTCTATTCTATTCTATTCTATTCTATTCTATTCTATTCTACAGGGCCTGGTAAAAAGTCTCTCTTTGGCTTTCGTATAAGCCCTCATTATATATATTGAAACGGTGCAATAATGTTTCCTGGAGCCTTCACTTCTCCAGGCTGAACAACCCCAACCCTCTCAGCCTTTCTTCATAGGTGAGGTGTTCCAGTCCTCAGATCATTTTTGTGGCGTTCCTCTTGACTCACTCCAACAGGTCCATGTCTGTCTTGGGCTGGGGGCCCCAGAGCTGGAGGCAGTACTCTGGGTGGGGTCTCACCAAAGCAGAGTAGAGAGGGAGAATCACCTCCCTCAACCTGCTGGCCATGCTTCTTTCTATGCAACCCAGGATACGGTTGGCTTTCTGGGCTGCAAGAACACAGTGCCAGCTCATGTCCAATTTTTCATCCACTAGTATCCCCAAATCCTTCTCCATGGGGCTGCTCTCAACCCATTCATCCCCTAGTCTGTACTGATACTGGTGATTGCCTGGACCCAGATGCAGGACCTTGCAGTTGGCCTTGTTGAACTTCATGAGGTTCACACGGGCTCACTTCTTCAGGTTGTCAAGGACCCTCTGGATGGCATCCCTTCCCTCTAGTGTATCAACTGCACCACTCAGCTTGGTGTCATCTGCAAACTTGCTGAGGGTGCACTCAATTCCACTGTCAATATCATTAATAAAGATATTGAACAGTATCAGTCTCAATATGGACCCCTGAGGGACACCACTTCTTACTGATCTCCATTTGGACATTGAACTATTGACTGCAACTCTTTGGATGCCACCATCCAGCCACTTCCTTATCCATTGAATAGTCCATCCATCGAATCCATATCTCTCCAATTTAGAGAAAAAGATGTTGTGTAGGACCATGTCAAACGCCTTACAGAAGTCAAGGTAGATGACATCAGTTGCTCTTCCCTTGCCCACTGATGCAGTCACTCCATCACAGAAGGCTACTAGATTAGACAGGCAAGCCACCAGATTAGTCAGGCAGCTGTGATGTAGTCATACACTTACTAAAATATGGTCAGTATAGTGTACTACAGCTAACTGTCGTAATTGCAGAAACGTTAGAAGGAATATTGTGCAGAATATGCAGAAGTTGAAGGCCTAACGTTCAGGTGGCCAATGTCTGTGTTACAGTCTTTTGACACTTCACCCTGAGTTATGAGACAGCAAAGTTTCTTTAGGTGGAGAATCCAGAGTACATTAATGGAAAGAAAGACTTTAATGCATGGGTTTACCTTATGGAGAAATATATTGATACAACAATTTTGTCTTCAAAACAGAGTCTTCCATTAAAAAAAAATTCAACACAGTGTAACTTCCCAAGACCATTAGCCTGCTCCTGATAGTTATATTCTGAGTATGGTGGCTGGTCAGCTGAAAGTGAGAATTGCAGCAGGATTAGTATGTTAAGTGTCTTACTCTTAAAATTAATTACTTTTATTGCTATATCTGTCTATTGTTATCTTTTTTTACTGGAAGTGTCAGTTCTGTCTGATGAGCTACATCTACACTGCTAATGCTCTCCATTGGCCTTAGTTCAGTAGTTTTAAAGCAGAGCAATAAATGTGTAACTGAGGCATGCTGAACTAGCTTGGGTGACTCGGAGGACTGCCAATACACGTAACCTAAGTTCAGGAGACTTGCCCTTTCCATTCCTAACTGGTTTTGGCTTTTTTCTTTTCTTTTTTTTTTTTTTTAAAGTAGGTGATGATCCAGTAAAGAGATTCCACCAGTTGTTTCTTCTCAGGAATGCTAATGACAACTAGGTTTGTACCAGTCATGTGTTTAGAAAGGCTCTACACAACTTTGCTTGAATTATTTCTGTTCTCAAATGGCCATCCCTGCAGCCCTTCTCAAATCTCTCATACACAGATAAAAACACAAATAACTTCAAACACCATAGAGCCTTGCCCTGTTTTGTGATTAACTCACTTATGCTGTTTTTCCAGATATGCAAGATATGGGGTGGAAAGAGTGATAGTTCTTCATAGAAAATGAATACATTAACTACATGAATTTTCCCTCCTTATCTTTAGCATATTCCTGACTTCTGCCATTGCTTGGATTGAGACTCTCTAGGTCAGTGCCTGACAACACAAGAACCTTAGAAAAGTGCTTTGCAGCTTTTTAGTACACCTGTGAATGGTTGCTGACTATCAGAAAATCCTGCAGCGTTGGACTCTGTAGATATACCTAGAAAGCTCCATTTGCAGAAGAGCAGACTGGAATTTCATAGCAACAGGATTAGAAAACTGATCCATCCCTTGCTTTTCTTTCTCCTATTCTACTGCTACTTGCACCCTACCCCTTTCAGCCTAACTGTGCCTGAAGTGGTTGAACTAGGAACTGATCACAAAATTAACAACAACAAAAGAAACATCACTCCTTGCTGTTTGAAAGGGAATAAAATAAAAGGAGTGAAATCACAGGTGTTTATAGGACAGAAGGTGAGCAACAGGAGGTCCATAATGAAAGGAATGGACAATCTTGTTTATGTGAGGCAGAATGAGACCCAGGATAATATTGTTTTTACTTAATGGGGAACGGGCAAAGGGGGAAACCTGCAACTGCAATCCTGGCACTGTCCTGCTATAGGGTTACTTTGGCCCCTATTAAATAGACAGTTTAAAATATTAAACTTAACAGGTCTTAAGATGAGTGCGTATATGACTAAAATAATGAATGTCATCATAAGCCATGTTGTTATTTGTACATTGCTCTGCACATATCAGTCTATGTATATGTATCTTTAAAAGAAGGAAGTCAATTGCACGATTGCATTTTAGAAGCTAAGTTGCAAAATACTTATTATGAATGTCATTTTAATCATGTGAATTTCTGTAAAATAAACAAAGCAACACTTGCTGTAAGGGTGAGCTAGCTCACAGCTGGGACAGCAGCCCTTCCACCGGAGTGAGTGGTGCACAGGCTGTGAGAAGCAGTGACAGGTAGCATGTCTTACTGTGAAATATTTCACTGGATGCAGACTACAGCAACACAAGCAGGCCACAAGAGCCTCATTGTTCTGTAGCTCACTGTATTGGGTACTTGTAGGTCCCAGAGAGGTAGAAGGGGTGGGGGCTGGGGTCTTGTTGTCTCCTGTGTCTTCTGGTGGCTTATAAACCACCAGAGAAAGGGAAAAAACAAGGAAGGTAATTAATACTTTTTTCCCCCAATGGAGACAAAGTTTTGACTTATTTGGGAAACTAAATTGTCAGTTAAGCTCATGTTTTCCATTTGTTGTTAGTGGTAATGTCCAAACTTCCTACAGGTGCAGGAAGATTAACTTTAGGTACACAGCAAGCTCTAATTCTTTCCCCACTTTCTATTTGGAAAAGTTCATCTATGTTCAGTAACGTTCACATTGTGATAATTGTGTTATACTATTCCCAGGTAGTGTCTGCTGTCTTTTTTCTTTTACAATAAGAGGAATTACCAAGTGGGCAATTGTTTTCCACCCTCCCAAGGCTGATTGATAGAGATGAATTAAAGTAATGCTCTCCTAACAGAAAAACATCCTCCTGCCCCAAAATCTGATAGCAATGGAGATAGATTGTGATATGTGGAGTCATGAACCTAGAAAAATGCATAGCAAAGTCTTTTGAACTCTGTTGGCCTTGTATATAAATACTCAGTGCTGTACAGTATCAACAATTAGATTGGGCCGCAAATAAGCATAAGCACCAAGTGATTATAAAAACACCAAATCTTGCAAAAAGTGGTAGAGATTGAAAGAGAAATTCTTGAAAGTGCCTGTTCCCAACAACACTTGTTCCTCAACAGCAGCACTTCAGTCGTTAATTCTACCTTTCTCAGGTGAAGTTCTTGAGCTGTTCAAAGTGAGCACAAAGTTCAGACACATCCCTCCAAGGGACCTGTTTTTCTGTACGATGTGTTCATTTTTAATGGCAATCAGAGTATAAACATGGACTGCTGACAGTTAGGCCAGCCATGGCTCTGCATGGTCAAGCCTTGGAAACCTCTAAGAATGGGGGTGCCACAACCTCCCTGGGCCACTTCCAGGGTTGGGACACCTTCATATTAAGAAAATGTTTCTTAATGATCAGTCTGAACATCCTGACGTGCAACTAGTGGCCATTGTCCTTCATTTTAACATCTGCCGCTATTGCGAAGTGTTTGGTCCTGTCATCTTTGTAATTAACCTTGAAGTAGCTCTAGACTGCTATTAGATTGTCGCTCAGGCTCCTCTTCAGCAGACTGAGCCAACCTAGCCTTCTCGCGTCTTGGGTGTACCCTATCCAGCACCACAGATTTGACATCTAGCTTCTCTTAAGTAGTTGCTGTTTTGCTGTCCTTCACCTTCCCAAACTGTGCTGGTATGCACAGAGGTCCGAGAGGAGACTTTGCTTTGGAAGAGTGAGGTTAAAAGACACTGAGTGCTTCAGCCTTTTCTATGTTGTCTACCAATAAGTTGTATGCACCATTCATCAACGGACCCATATTTTCTCTGGACCTCCCTGTTGCTAATATACTTGTAGAAATCCTTCTTGTTGACCTTTTTATCCCTAGAAAGTTTTAGTTCCAGCTTGGCTTTGGCCTTCCTGATTTTATCCAGAATACCCTTGCACGTACACTTTTCCTTTTCTGGCTGACATTGTTTCCCTTCTTGTACACTCTCTTTTTGCCTTTCAGTTCAATAGCAAAGCAGGGAGCCCTACCTACCCTGCTTCTTTTCTACCCTGAATAAGCTAATGTCCACCCCCCCAGAGTCCAAGCCCCAACTCTGCTGCTTACCTTCCTAGCTTTCTCCAGACCCTCAATTTGATCATCTGGTGGTCACAGCAACACAAATTGCTGTCTACAGCTGTACTTGCCATCACTTCCTCCCTGTTTGTGAGAAGCAGGTCAAGTAGCACATTACCTGGTCAGTTTATCTAGTGTTTGCATTCAGAAATCATCATGAGTAGAGCCTGGGAAACTCATGGACTGGTTGCACAGTCCTGTTTTACTGTCCTAGAATATATCTGGATCATTGAAATTCCACATGAGGGCAAGGGCTTGCAATTGAGGGGCTTCTGATAGTTACCTATCGCTCATCCACTTCATCCTCTTGGTCAGACAAGCTGTAACAAACTCCACCACAATGTCACTTTTCATTCTGATTTTGAGGCAGAGACTCTTAGCCAGCAGGTCTGCAGTGTCACACTGTAGCTCTGCACAAAGTGCCCTGCTATTCACACACATTATACATACATATATATATATATTTACGTATATGATGAGTGTATGCACTTTGGAACTGATTAATAGTAACACTCTAAAAATCTAATTCAAGACAGGATCAAAAATGTTGATCCATTTGTTTACACTAAGTTACAAAATACCTGACTAGCAGGGCAAATGGAAAAGCTGCTTTTGGCTCAGCAGATGCTGAGCGATTCGTGTTAAGTCAATATCAATGGATACATTTGCTTTATCTAGAAAAAAAATTATTTTTCTGCACCCTTTCCTATGTAGCTGTCTGACTGCTATGCCAATACTATTCCACAAGACAGTGAACAGTTATTCCAGCATGGAAAAGCATGGGCAATCACTATCTGTCAGGGTCCACTGGGATCTTTGTTTAGGAAAAGATGTTGGAAAGGGAGACAGGCAAATTGCAAGAGTGCTTACAAAGCTGAAAAGAAAAGCCATTCTCTCTCTTCAGAAGGTCTGGGCCTTTTTAAGTACAGCTTCTAAGTAATTAAAAGATTTAAAAATGAGTTTCTCAATCTTAATACACAGTACTTGTATGCTTTTATTTTTTACGGGCAAGAGCAGACCTCAGTGAAGTCAGGATAAACACTTAGGTGAAGTCTAAAGGTTAATATTGATGAAAAAACAGTGTAACTGCCTAGCTGGTTAGAATAGTATTGCTGCATTATTGCTGAAAGCTGCTAGCAGAGATGTTTATTTCTACGCAGGCTTAAAGCTGATTAGACCATCCAAATGTGTGCCTGACTGGACACATCTTTGCACTGGACTCATCTCTGAACTGGCTCATGCTAGCAGGGACAAACACGAAAAAACAACACAGTTTATGGGTATATACCCTGCTGGCTTCATGACCCAGCTGACAATGTAAGGAAGATTTTAGATCCATAATGGCATTGTGCATATTGAACTAATTGTGGTAGAAGCCCAAGTAACCTGAAAACATTGTTTTCTATTCATAGATTTGGCATCCTTCATTTTGAAGAGCTTCTGATACTTAGTCCAACAATGCAACTCCATCACAAATAACAAGCAGCCCCTCAAAATTTACTTATTTTCCCCAATGGTCAGCTGCAGCCAGGAAACACCTGGTACCCCTAGCTGATAGTTCCTCCACAGAGCACTCTTCCCTTCCAGTTCCCCATGCAGCTAAGTAGAAGAGCACCCTTTCACTGGCTGAATGCCTGGGGGAAGCACATCGGTAGTCATGTATCACAGTTACAAGGATTGGCATCATGGAAGAACTGAGCACTGTAACTCCCACCCATTCCCTGAAATCATAGAATCATAGAATCATAGAATCAGTAAGGTTGGAAAAGACCTCTAAGATCATCAAGTCCAACCGTCAACTAACACCACCATGACTCCTAAACTAGGCCCTGGAGTGCCACGTCTACACCTTTTTTGAACGCCTCCAGGGTTGACGACTCCACCACCTCTCTGGGCAGCCTGTTCCAATGCCTAACCACTCTTTCAGTAAAGAAATCAGCCTTTGGTTTTAAGGCTAAGGTATATGTGAAGAAAGCAATTTCCTTACAAAATGTATGTACAAACACAAGAGGTGCAGAATCTACAGAAACAATTAGAAACAAATGGAAAGAGAGCTTTGCCGTTCCTGTTTCTTCCTTCAGCATCCAAGCTTCTTCCCATTTTGAAGGTGATGGGCTGCCTGCTGATAAGCCAGTCAGCAATTCTGCACCCTCAGGTTACCCTTCATGGGAGATGGTCTGGAATTAGGGATTGCCACTTCTTTTTGTCCTCTAGAAATGGTTATAGTTATTTAGAGTCATACCTTCTGCAGTCCTCTGGAGATTTTTCTAATCCTTCCATTAAATAAAAAGGATTTTTAAGCTTTGTCCTAAATAATGAGGGACTGTCTGGTCCCATTGTGGAAGCACTTAACAAACCAGAAACCTGAGTTTGCTAGTAACTGACCAGATAACGTCTGGCTCTCTCCTAAGCAGTTTGCTAGCCCATTGTGGGACAGAATTTTTTGAGCATTATTCAACTCCTGGTCAAAGCTGTTTTATACGAACCCTGTATTATATACAACCATGTCTTTTACAGCCATGTCTAGAATTAATGCACACTGCACATTTCTGGCTTGTGTTGAAGACCAGACACAAAAGTGGTGATGGGAGCGCGGGTGGATGAGAAATATTCTGACATTTCAAAGTGTGTAAGAGAGACCACGCTAAGCACAGTGGTTCTGTCTACTGACAGAACAGCCTTCTGTAAATCAAACCAAGGTTTATTGGATAGCTGTACAGAGCCCCCTGCTCATGAACACTGATCACATCTGGATCGCCTTTTGAGGAGTCCAGTTCCTTCTGTGTTTTCTGTAGGAGCCTTGTCAGCCCAAGGTTTGAAATTCCACCCTGTAGAGAAGTGTGTCATTTTCAGGAGGACATGGACAGAGATTGCTGATTGAAACACCATGTGGTGAGTGAATGCAAAAGGCAGGATGAGAAATTAGCCTTCGCAGGCCCTCTGGACCCTTCTTACCCAACACACAGGCAGGTCAGCACTTGAAGTGAGGAACAGGACAGAGCCCACGGTAGGAAGTGGCTGTTGCTAGAGTCAAGTATGAGGGAATGGGATGCAGGGGAGACTGTCAGGTCAGAGGGTGTTAAAAGCGTGAGTGCCTGTGTGCATATAACAGAGTAGCAGCAGTGGTCTAACACAAGACGTAGGAAGCAGGAAAATTGAGGTGAGTGGGAAAGGCTTGGAGGCACTGGTCCAGACCTGTATTGCCTTGCCACAGTCTCACTCAGGAAAAAGGGCTACAGGGCTGCCCTCCCTTGCTTGTGGTTATGTAAAGTATATTTATCAAATTATATGTTTTATGTTATGATATGGTTCTGGTGATAAACAAGCTTCCCCCAGTGAACTTCACTGTGTCCCATGCAGAGCAAAAGGACATTATCTTCTCAATGGGTTAGTGATTTGCTTGTAGGTTAACTAAGCACTAGGGAAACTGCTGACTGACTACATATACTGTCCAGATAGCTGTTAACCACTTTTAACCACGCCAAAGGGATGTGAGCATTTCCAAAAAGGTGAAGGCTGTCAATTATGCAAAGCATTAAAATTACCTCCCAAGCATTATCATATCTCAGTAATCTCTGGCAGGAGGAAGAGAATGTGACTGGACCCTCTGGGTCTAAAAATAGCCTGTTCTGCCAATGGAGGAGGGGAAATGCAAGAGGACTCAGTCACAGATCACGTCGATTAGGTAAGAGGCTGGTCCCTGGTGTTGTCAGCTGGCTAGAAGGAGAAAAAGAGAGCCCTTTCAGATTTCTTCTGAGTGGAGGCAGATAAAGCATGTTTTTCGTTAGTTACAGCACTTGTGTCTGTTTTGCCTTTCTTAGATCTTTCTTAGATCTTTCTTAGATCTTGTAAATAAATCCTCTGTTTGTTTTAACTGGCTGGAGTTAAGGGTGGTTTGAAACTGGTACCTTGAGAGCCCTCTCCCCCCAGGAGATGGCAAGCCTTTTCACTGGAAATCTGGACCATGATGCAGAGCACCATACCTGAACAACTGATATGTGGGTCTCTATCTGAGATGGATGAGCCAGTCTGGGAGCAGATAATGCAGAGATCTGAGTGATAAAAAGAAATCTAACAGTGACCATGATGAGTTAGGAAAGCTGTCTGTCATGTTCAGGGATAGAGGAGCACTCCCTGAACACCAGACTCTCCAAGGATTTTATGATAGGCCCAACAGGTATCTGCAGAATGTATCTGTTTTCCTCTATTGTTGGAGATACTAGAAGTTAGAGAAGGTGCCTAACCTCTGGTAGACATTGTTCCTTGTTCAGAATCTCTGCTACAAAGGATGGCAGCAGTGGAAAATGAGACTCCTGCCCTCAGGTCCTACAATTTTTGTCTTGAGCTTGGTTCACATATTTCCCCCATCACAGACTCTGACAAGGACAAGCCTGTCACAATCAAGCTGTCTGAGCTGAGAGTCAAAGCACAGCCAGAGCAGGGCAGCTCTGCAGAGCGAGAGGATCCAGGAGCTGAGGGTGACAGCGAGGCAGGCAGGCAGGGCTCCCCAACAGAACATGGTCTCACAGCACTTGAGCAAGATGACCAGAGCAGGGCTCGTGATGGTAACCATGGGCAGTTGTGCTCCAGCCATCACCAGGCAGGTCCATAGGGCTGAGGCAGGTCTGAGGTCAAGCCAGAAGAGCAAGTCAGCAAGGTATGATTCCTGCCAGAGGTATACCTACAGCCTAGCGGAGGTGAGGATCTGAGCTTGGAGGCTTCTCCCTTTTTTATTTAACAGCAAATCTTAAGGAAGCCCATCAGAGGCAAGAGGGCTGGTAGGACTCCCACTACAGAAAATATTGCAGCATGAACTTGGACCTTACTAGGCACTAGAAAATCCAAATAAGAGCAAGGTGTTCTGCAATCCCCAGCTGTGGAGAAAGCTGTGAGGGATGCTTTTACCTTATTAGACACTGAAACCCAATGATAAAATATTGTCCATAAGAAAGCATACTTCATTAGTCCATCTATTCCCAAAACTATTTGATTGTCTTTACTTGCATTATTGTTTCCACTCCTTTCTTCACATTTATATAGGTGTGCAGCTTGGCTGCAATGATCTCAAACTCTTCTCTTCTGCGTCTGACCTTGTGTTACATTAAGCCCGGAGTGACATCCATATCAAGTCAAGTTCAAAGTGTGTCTGTTCACCACAATGATGTCAATGTCATCATCATGGATTTCACTCCAGATATGCAAGTGCCTCGCATATGATACTGGGTTTCTTCAATAACCATACTTCCATGTGAGGTCACAAAAAGCAGAACAGTTACAGCCTTCACCAAGGCCCCTGGGACCGCAGGTCTGAACTCAGCAACTATCCAGTCCACTATGTAATTCTCTCTTTGAACCTTTTGGAACCTATTTGGTGAAGAAATGCTACCTATCTCCATGTTTTACACAGAAGAAATTAAGCACTGACTCAGCCGATGGAGTGAGGCAAGCACCTTTGGGCCAGTTGTCATAACTCATAGTGGAACTCAAACCCTCCTGTTTTAAATATGTCTCATGCTCATCTATGCTTTTTCTCATCTAGGATATTGATACCCCTTCTTCTGATGGGGAATCAGGAAGAACAGTCCTTTAGCCCAGACATCCTCAACATGAAGTTCCCTGACACTAATTATCTCACTAATGGTTGTTCAAGCAACTCTACCAGCCACCTTGGGACTGGCAGCTTTGGTACCTGCTTGCAAACAGGACTTTGCTAGTTGGTTTAAGCTTAGGAATAGATCCAGAATCCGCTAGCTAAATGTGAAACATAGCTCCTTCCAGGAGAAGTTCCTAAGCAGCCAGGTAGGATGAGAACTCCAGAAATCTGTGAGGAAGCTGAACAAATGATATGTCTGGAGGGCTTTCATGTCAGCAGCTTCAAACACATTCCTGGTATTAAAAACATGATCAGAACTAGGCTCCTCACAATCACCCCTAGGTGCTGCACTTTGAAGAAATACATGCTTCCTAATCATCACGATGCTGCTTCTCCTTTGCTGGCATTGAATCCAATTGAATCTGCTCAGCTGTATTAAGCCCAACTTCACAACAATCTCGCATTTTTTCCACCTTTCTTGAAAAGTTTTCTGTTGGCCATGAATCTGCTACTGTCTGTGACCCTTACAATTTTCCTAAGATTCCAGCAACCTTCATTTGGACCTCTCTAGCCAAACCACGGTATGCGGCAAACCATCAGGCTAAGATAACGTGAAGACCCTAATCTTGATAAGGCGGCCTTAGAATATCATCTAAATTGGCCTCTTCATCTGTCTTCTTTTCAAGCAATACTTAGAATTTGAGGAAAAGAAATTGTATGCACCTAAATTATTCAGAATTTGCTTTGATACATTGACATAACCAATCCATTATTTTTCCAACCCAGATATTTCTAGTCAAGACCAGCCACCGAAAAGTCTCACACTCAACATAAACTTAATCTCTCACAACTTAAAAGGTAAACTTTTCTGTCTGCTTTAGCAATAAGTCAAGACAAGGCATCTGAAAGGTTGTATAATGGAATAATCTCTTAAACTTTTTAGATATTATGACTTGGAGTTATATGTCAGCTTTGGGAGAGCGAGCAGCACCACAACCATGTTTTCACTTACCCAGCTGAAACATCTCATTTCCAAGAGCAAGTCTGCCAGTCATCAGTGCTGGGCACTGGCTAAGAAGTCTAGAGGACTGCTATGATTCCACAGTAGGTGATATTTCTGGTTCCACATGCTGCTCCCCGCCCCACCCCCCAGCAATATTTCATTAAACCTCTGAATCCATACAAGAGGAGGGATTGTTCAGGGTGTTATATAGCTAAAGGACTATAATTGGAAATTTAAATGTCTGTTTTCTTGTGCAGAGGGCAAAGGAGTTTCAACCCTAGAAATATTCAAATGGGGTTATTATGTTTTTAAAAAGTAACTTAGAACTTTTTGAGATTGACCATGGACACTCATAGCACCATATTTAATGAAACTGTTAATTGTTTTGGACTTAAAGCTATTAGCTTTCAAATGAATGGGAAAATTCCTTTATATGTGAATCGCATAAGATCAAATATTTAAATATTCACTTAATTATTTCAAGTACATATGCAGCATGCTAACTGGAAAAATGAGGCTGTAATTTATTTCAAAGAACTCCACAAACATTGGGCTGGGACTGGCCAAAGTCAGCCCAGCTTCTTGGAATTAGCTGAAATATGTTGCTTTTACACCTGGTCAAGGGCTAGGCATATTATCTGTTTGGTTAGGTAATTTAAAAAACTCCACTTAATGTTAAATCTAGTGACAAAAGCTGCTAATTATTGTCTTATAGATTAGTCTGCAGTTCTGTTAAACATCAACTATTTTATGTTTCGTTTCATCTTATCTCCTGTCAAATGTCCAGCACACCACGCTGAGCCGAGACAGCGTACACCTCCTGCAATATTGCCTTTCCTTAAAGACTACACCCTAACTACTGTGGCTACATAAATAAATACGTATATGAATTACATTTATTCTAAGAATTTGCTAAACATTATTTCTGAACAAATAAAAATACTTAATATGTAGTACGTACATAATTTAGAAAGAAGCTATATGATGCTGGCTTATAGCTTTCTCAGAATACTTGCTTGATGGAAACACTGTCTTTAGTGGAATACAGCAGGAAGGCTTCAGTAGGTTAATAATCTGCATGTATAAATACTTATTTATCACACAAGTTACATGTGACACCAAGCACTATAGGAAACTTATTTGCTGATAAAACTTAAACAAGGAGAAAATACAGGTGAGAAAAATATAGCTCATTCTTTGAATATATTCTCCAGTTTAATAAAGTTCAAAATAATGTAGAACTGTTTAAGTTCTAGTAGATTCCATTAGCCTTATTAGCCCTACTGTGTGAACCGAATATGCACTCCTACAGAGTTATTCAGCTCCCTTTGATGTTGGTAGACATACACCCATGTACTTCCAGAACAACCTAGGGAAAAGTGGACCAAACTTGAAGGGATGTTTGACATTAAAAAGGCAATGACTGGCAACACCTCATACATTGTTATAGCTGGGTTTTAATTCCTCTTCTAAAAATAGGGGACATCTGAAAAATAAAGTATCAATCAGATTTGTATGAGCAAAGTGTTGGCAAAAGCGGTGGTGATTGTTTTTTCTAACATTTTCTTGTTTGCATTTCCAGACTTAGAAATTATGAAAATTAGACTGAATTGTGTTTCCCAATGGAATTCTCAAAGTAGGAATATTTGCACCTACTGAGGAATTGATTTCCTGCATTACTGTGCACATGTTATGATTAAAATTTTTTTGACCAGATACATTTAATCTTTCCAGACATACTTTTCTCAAATTTGGCTAAAGTCCTTCTAATGTAAATGAAACTGAAAATTTGCTGATGATATTTGAAATTCAGAAATATAAGATTATTTCTAAAATTAATTTGATTAATTTTGAGTGTGAAGTAGTGCCTGAGATACTAATTAGTGGATGGACTTGGAAAAATTCCTTGTTCTTTTCTGGTTACATTTACTTCTTAGTTTCTCTGAATTATTAATTCTTTTCTACAACATGACCTGGATTTTTAAGATCCATCTTTCTTTTAGCCAGATAAGTCACATAATTTAACAGTAATTTTACATCTATTTTTGTAGGTGAAAACATCTTGATAAACATTGTTTTGTTTAGTAAAGAAAGTGATCTTGCTTCAGCTATAATTAATAAGTAATTGTGATAATTTTTTCCTCTGGAAATCTTTACATTATGCTCATATAAAAAATATTCATATAGAATATGAGGAGAGGTAATTTCATTAAGTATCCAAACTAATACAACTGATTTAGGGATAAATATCAAGGACAAGTTAATTTGGCCTACATATTGTGTTCTGGCATATGACATGATCTGTTGGTTTTGTTAATATTGCCTACTGAAGACTGAGGCTAAAGATTGGCACATGTTTATATTACCATTATTAATGTGTATAATTTCAGCACAGAAATTAAGACCCATTGTGTACTTTCCAAATGAAAGCTTGGGTTTTAGAGAGTTCTCAAGAAAGTCTTGTGCCACCTAGCCATGACAGTGTCTCACAGCAGAAAGTGGAAACAGCAAGTTCTGATTAAGAAGTTTTATTATGGTAAATGAGAGAATAGCCTCCCTGGAAAGAGCTTCTCTATCCATTTTTTATTTTACAATGATACTCAGTTTTTTAACTCTGTCATCCTTTTAATTTCTCCAGCACTGAATCGGCAATATGCTTCAAGCTGTAAAAACAACCAGACTTTTTGAATACGGCTACTCTTTGCATAACTTCTGCTTGCCTGGCATTGTGCTTTGCCTTTTCTTTGTGCTTTGTTTCTTGGCTTCCTTTTCTTCTTCTAGAAGAGAAGCTCCTTCGTTCTTGATACAAACTTGCTTGAGAATCTATCACATTTGGTAAGAGGCTTTCTAGACTTCAGTGGAATTTGGGGCTGATCCAACGGAACAGGCTGTGCCAGCTTGCATCACCAAACCCTGAGCACAGTATATATCCTGCTGTTTTAATTGGACTTAAGCAAAAAGTACTTTAGCTCTTAATACATAATTTTGTTTGAACTGAAGAATTCAGGAGTTGTAACTGTAGGGTACTGTTACTTAGGAAGGATGGATTAGAGAAGGTGTCCCGCAGCGAGCAGAAGAATGGGGTGGCAGTGGGAGACCAGCGCATGGCTCCTTTGGAAACTCTTCCCAGGTCTTCTGTTTCTCCAGAATCATGGCAACACTACAACAATCAATGAAACACCTTTTTCTGACAAATTAAACCTATGGTCTATGCAAAGGGAGAACTTGTAACTTCTGTTTGTTGGGAAGAGCTTTTGTAAAGTAATTACATTTATCTTTAAACTTCTAGAATAGGCCAATGAAAATATTCAACAGGCAGTTTTGAAAATGATCACAGACTGGTATTGTGCTGCAGCATCTCCTTCAAAAGCAAGGAGAATTTTGCTAACATTACATGAATATAAGTTGATGTAGAAAATGTACTGAAGAGTTGAAGAGAAAATGTATTGGCTGAAAATCCCTGTAAAAAGTCAGAGCACCCCTCCGCCCTCTTGCACTTCCCCAGAAGAGCCATCTAGGTCAGTACTGGTTTGGGATCTTACTCCAGGACCTGGAAGGCAGCTATAGATGTTAATTCTCCTGACTCTTCTACAGACTCTGAGGAGTCCCTTCCGCCAACCCAACTGTTGGCTGTACACCTGCACGTAGGTGCTCTTTGCTCCTGCTGTTCTACTTGGAGAGAGCTAATGGGGAAGACCTAAGTTGTGAATCTCGCCCACAGGAAGGACAGGGCTAAGGCAGTCACAAGTCATTGTGAGCTGCCAAAGCACTCTCTTGCTGTTGTTGTCCCTTCCTCCAGACCTGAACTGTCCAATAGTACAAGCAAAAATATTACTTAATATATTACTGTTAAATATTACTTAAAATGTTAAAGTGCGGAACTAACTAA
This sequence comes from Fregata magnificens, assembly GCA_013389945.1. Lineage (NCBI taxonomy): Eukaryota > Metazoa > Chordata > Aves > Suliformes > Fregatidae > Fregata > Fregata magnificens. Next base: position 15,868 of record WAAD01006579.1, read on the forward strand.
ACAAATATTTAACTCCCATATGACAGCAAAGCTACATGTAATTAAAACACAATCCCCATATTTCTTGATGTCTCCTAGTTGGAGAAGTACTTGCCTTGAAATACATTTCCAATGCAAATGACTAATCCCATTGGATTTAGTTGGTCAAAGCTATTACTTTTATCTAAGAAAAACTAACTGATCTTTTTACTTTTTACTCTTCTTTATGTTGTGTGTTTCTGACTTCTCTTCACTCTATCGTTCTCAAACCCACTTATTTTTATATTTTGAAACTGTTGTTGACTTATGGGAAAAATGAATACATACATTGCTCCTCCCTTTTAATCTTATCCATTTTTATTCTTCCAAGTCCTCCTTTTAAATTAATTTTGCATGTTGCTATCCTGTTTGTTTTTTACAAGGGGATGAATTGGAAGTCTAGTCACAGGTTTCACTTTGGAAAGTCTTAAGCGCGTGCTGGAGGCTAATGGACCTACTTCCAATGTGTACAATTTAATGCTGGTCCCGCAACGTGAAAAGGTAACCGGCTTTCCCAAGTGAATGAGTGCTGACTCCACCTCATTTAAACAGGACCTGAGTTTGCGAGCACACTGCACGATTTGACAGCTGGAGATAAACAGATGACAGATTTACAACTAAAGTTATTTTGTAGGTACATTTAATTTACGCAGCTTATAAAGTAGCTCCTATTTTCACTACCATGATAGAAAACACTGGCTGATTTCAAAGGCGTCTGGACACGATCCGGGACAACTGGCTCTAGGTGGCCCTGCTTGAGCAGGTGGGGTTGGACCAGATGGCCTCCAGAAGTCCTTTCCCACCTCAACCATTCTGTGGTTCTGTGAAAATCAGGAGATATTCCACAGTTTTGCTGTAATGTTCAGCCATGAAAGACCCTTTCACAACTCTTTTCTCTTCATCTTTCACTTAATTTTTTTAACATACCCATTGTTTGAAATACTCCGCAATTATTTGGTGATGCTTTGTTGCAACAGAAGTTTAATGTTGTTGATTATGTGGGAGCCTCTGGGCATTTCCATTTTGGCAGAGCCATATTTCATTATTTTACTTTATGAATTATTAGACAGCAGCTAATAACTTTATTTTAAATGCTACATTTTAACTAACTGGGACATATCCCTCCTTGCACTGCGTAATAACAATTTTTTATATTGTGGTCATATATCTACTATGAATAATTTATCTTTCATAGATGGCTGCCCTTTTTTCCATTAATGTTTTTGAGTCTTGACTTACCTACACCCTTACTGCATATACAACGGTGCAGAAAGTACATGGCTAATGAATTTGTATCATACCAATTTCAAATAAGAGAGAGTTATCACCTAAAAAAACTTAGAACTAATTATGTTTCAATGTACATATTAGAGTGTTGACTACAAAGGTAAATAATTTTTGTGGCCACTACTGTAAAAAAACAGAATAATTTTCTGCCAATGTGAATATTTTATTAGTATTGCTTTTTGACAAGATACCAGTCAGTCTACTGCTGTGGCCTTCACAGGCTTTGATGGGAGCTGGCCAACACATTGACCTCCATATGAGCTACATGTAGACAAACAGTGAAATCGTATGGCTACCAAGGCCAATGGCAAAATTCCCCTTGGCTTCCATGTGATGAGCATTTCACTCACATGGTGAACACTTAAAGAAACTCTAGTTGAAGTTAGTTTGCGAACCCTTTGGAGATGGCCTGAGCAAAGCCAGGACAACCTTGTGGGGAAGACTAAAAGCTGTTCCAGGAAGATGGCAGGGATGGCAGGGAGCAGGTCCCAGCGTGCCAAGGATGGGATCCAGCATGGCCCCACGCACCTCCACTGCAGTGCACCTCCTGCCAGGACCTGCTTCCTGCCTGCTCTGGCCACAGAGCCGCACCAGGCGTCTCGGCGGTGGAGAGCCACCCACGCTGCTGATGTGGCTGGTTATCTTGGTCCTTGTGGTATGGCTGTTACGCGCCGGCACAGGGCATCAATTCTGTTTCCATCTTGTGTTCATTAGAAACCATCTGCCATCATGGTAGGAGTAAGAACTGTGTTCACTGCTCGACACGGAGACATCTGGTAGCCGCAGCTCAAGGAACTGACCTTTCATCAGACTGCAGCGCCTTCCAGCACCAGGGGCATGATACCACCATGCTCCCAGACACCGTCACCGGAGGGGTGTCCAGTGGGGCTCCTCTGCCCAGCACCCGCACCACAGCTCCCACACCTCCTCGCCAGGGCTCCCTGGCCTCCTGGCACCCCAGCCCCAGCATGGCCGCCAGGCCTGACAGAGAAGCACAAGGGTGGGGAGGCGTGAGCCATGTGCTGAGGCGCCAGGTGGAGCCTCCTCCAATGGGAAGCCTGGCTGCCAGGCCTCTCCTCTCCCTATTGGCTGGTGGAGGTGGGAGGGGCCTCCAGCCCCCAGCAGACGCAAATGAGGCTTCACCCAACATTCCATGCAAATCAGGAGAGTGCTGCTGGGTGGTCACGTGGTGACCTCACGTGATGGACACTCTGTCCTCAGGTTCCTCCCACTTCATGATGACGTCACGCCTCCAGCTCTCGCGAGAGCCCCCAGTGGTGGCCCTTGGAGGGCGCAGGCAGGAGGGGCAGGTGACAAGGGCGCAGGTGAGCCCCGGGGCCGGAGGGACCCCCCACCTGAGGCCCCGCCCCCAGCCGCGCCCAGCTCCTCTGGGGAGCCAATGGGAGCATTGGCCCAGTTCTCTTCCCATTGGCTGGCTGCCTGGCATGCAAATGAGCCCCGACGTCACTTCCTGGGATAAATCGAGCGCCATTTTCTCTTTCTGGCTCTGGATGAGGAGCGGGCGGAGGCCGAAGGGCGGGTGCGGGGTGGCGGGCGCTGCGCGCGGGGGCTGAGCCGAGGTCGGTCCCGGGCTCCAGCGATGCTGCTTG
>WAAD01006580.1:5880-22432 GCA_013389945.1 Fregata magnificens
CGTTCGCCAGGGGGCGGCAGTGAGGGCGGGCGCGCGCCCCGCCCCGCCCTGCGGCCGAGCGGATTCCCCGCCGGCGGAGAACGGTAGGGCGCAGCACGGCTGTCAAGGCCGCTGTTAGGAGGCTACGTGTCCCGGCACGCTGCCCAGACCAGCGTGGCCGACGGGCACCTCCGTGCCGAAAGACTACATCTCCTGCCACGCCCTGCGGACTGGTCGTGAAAACGAGGGATTTTTTGCTGGCTGGTAGAAAGAAACTTCCTAGTGGACAAAGTTACAATTAATTCCACTAAACATGCGTTCCTAGAGCCATCTGTGTATAAAATAGGCAACAAAGCAGAGCTCCTTGCTTGAAGAAGTCCCAAAAGATGTGGAGCTGAAAATAAGCTTGGATGCCTTAAGGCTAATTGACCAAATATCTTTTTTTTTTTTTTTTCTTTTGCAATTCATGCACTTAAAAACCTTCATGTGTTTTCCAAGGCAGGTATGATTGTGCTCACAGAGGTCTGTGCTCTTGTCACTGCTGCCTGCTGTGTTCTCACAGAATGCTTGCAGGAGGTGTCCCTTGGGTTTCCTTTGTTTCCCACAGGATTAATAGCTTCTGGTTTGCCAGTGTGATAGTTGTGAAATTGCATGCTGTGCATGCCAGGATGTAATCCCTGAACATGTTCTACTCTCTTTCCACTTCCTCCTGCAGTTTACTTTTGCCTTGCTGCTGTTGGGAAAGATGCTTCCCAGGACCTCTCCCTTCCTAACGAGCATGTATAATTGTGTACCAATTTAAATATGAATGACCTTCGTTTTCTGAAGGTGAAAGTGTGCCTAGTCTTAAGGACCAAAGAGGCAAGGGGACTGGGGTCCTTCCCCAGCTCCTAGTGATCCCAGTCCTGCTGAGTGGTGGCTTCGTTGCTCTGGATGCTGTTTCATCAGCTGCAGCTTGGTGGCACATACAGAGAATGAATGCAGCCCTACCACACCTGAGGAGGGGAAAAGGAACCACTTACCTGAGCCCATGGGATGGCATATCTCATCAGCTGCTGCTAGTGAGGGGACTAAAGGTGCCTTAAACCATCTCCTCTTGTTGGTAGGTTTGGGTCTGGAAACCTTATCTTTTCCTGCAAAGTGGTGAGCAGTTTAGTGGTGGTTGGAAAGTGCATGGAATAGATGTCATGTGGCAAAGGCAAAATCACATCTGTAATTAGTGTTGCACCTGTTAGAGCAGAAGCATCTTTTGATTCCTGCTGGGAATTGTTCCTGAATGCATTTTCAGGCCATCTCAGCTGTGAGCTTGAGCCAGTAGCACGTACCATCAATGGACAATAAATCTCTCGTCTTCGACCTCAGAGGGAATTTGGCAGCTGTACCTGCATGAGAGGTAGCAGATAGCAGCGTATTGTCAGTACAGTGGCACAGCACCTCATGTGCAAAGTGGGAAGACAAGCATCAAAGCCACTTGCTGACCACTACTGCCATCAATAATGTCCCCAGAGAAAGCAAGCAGCAGAAGGGAGGCAGGTAAGCGAAACGTCCCTGCCTTTCCCTGTCCTCCTTCCTGCTGCTTTGTCCCATAGAGTCTGAAAACGGCTCTTCCTCGATATCGATCACTCTAGAAATGTTAGTTCAGCACAAATTCACTTGGGCTAATGTTTAATAGGTAAGTCCTCTCAAAAGGATGTAAAGCCCGTTTACGAACTTCATGAGAAGGGAAAAGGCACGAGGGGTGACAGCAAAGGACTGTAACATACACCAGGCAATCTTTGTGTGGTAGGTTGACCCTAGCTGGACGCCAGGTGCCCACCAAAGCCACTCTATCACTCCCCCTCCTCGACTGGCCAGGGGAGAGAAAATATAACGAAAGGCTCATGGGTCAAGATAAGGACAGGGAGAGATCACTCGGCAGTTACCACCACAGGCAAAACAGACTCAACTTGGGGAAATCAGCTTAATTTATTAACAATCAAATGAGGGGAGGGTAATGAGAAATAAAACCAAGTCTTAAAAACCCCACCCCTCGCTTCTTCCCGGGCTTAACCTCACTCCCGACTATTCTCTACCTCCTCCCCACGAGCGGCACAGGAGGATGGGGAGCAGGGTTGTGGTCAGTTCATCACACCTTGTCTCTACTGCTCCTTCCTCCTCAGGGGGAGGGCTCTTCACACTCCTCCCCTGCTCCAGCATGGGGACCCTCCCACGGGAGACAGTCCTCCACGACCTTCTCCAACGTGGGTCCTTCCCATGGGCTACAGTTCTCCACGAACTGCTCCAACATGGGTCCTTTCCATGGGGTGCAGTCCTTCAGGAACAGACTGCTCCCGGATGGGTCCCCCATGGGGTCACAAGTCCTGCCAGCAAACCTGCTCCAGCGTGGGCTCCTCTCTCCATGGGGTCCGCAGGTCCTGCCAGCAAACCTGCTCCAGCGTGGGCTCCTCTCTCCACGGGGTCCGCAGGTCCTGCCAGGAGCCTGCTCCAGTGCAGGCTTCCCACGGCGTCATAGCCTCCTTTCGGCATCCACCTGCTCCGGCATGGGGTCCTCCATGGCCTGCAGCTGGATAGCTGCTCCACCATGGACCTCCATGGGCTGCAGGGGGACAGCCTGCCTCACCATGATCTTCCCCATGGGCTGCAGGGGATTCTCTGCCCTGGCACTTGGAGCATCTCCTCCCCCTCCTTCTTCCCTGACCTTGGTGTCTGCAGCTGTTCCTCTCACATGTTCTCACTCCTCTCTCCAGCTGCAATTGCACAGGTTTGTTTTTTTTTTGTTCCCCGTTCTTAAATATGTTATCCCAGACATGCTGCCACTGTTGCTGATTGGCTTGGCCTTGGCCAGCAGCAGGTCTGTTTTGGAGCCGGCTGGCATTGGCTCTATCAGACATGGGGGGGGCTTCTAGGAGCTTCTCACAGAAGCTCCCCTGCTACCAAAACCTTGCCACGCAAACCCAATACACATGCCCAGTACATAAACTGGGGGCAGTTGGCTGGGGGGCAGCGATTGCTGCTCAGGGACGGGCTGGGCATTTTGGTCAGCAGGTCATAGGCAATTGCATTATGCATCATTTGTTTTGTATATTCTTTTATAATTATTATTATTATTTTCCTCTGCCTCCTATTAAACTGTCTTTATCTCAACTCACAAGTGTTCTAGCTTTTACTCTTCTGATTCTCTCCCCCATCCCACTGGGGGTGGGTGGGGGAGGGCGAGCGAGCAGCTGTGTGCTGCTTAGTTGCCAACTGCAGTTAAACCACACCACCAGTGCAGTAAAGGGGGAGGCTGGGGCAGCCCAGTCAGCTGTGCTGTGTGTTTTCTGGTGTTGGGAGCCCTGACATCCTAGGTCCTTGGACCTGGTCAGTCGGTTGACCAGGTGTGAGTGTGCTTCTGGGTGCGCATGTCTGTTTTTCCTTGAATTCTGCACATTTCTTCCTTCTATTTCAGAGAGCTAGTCTCAATAAAACTAAATTAAATGGGGTTTTTATCTGACTAGTTATTCCTTTGGGTACCAAAATCACAGAAAACTTCCTGCTCGCATATGGACATTAAAAGGGAAAAGTGTGCAGTGTGCATGCTTGCATCGAAAACAATCTGGATGGTTCTCCATCCATCAACTGATGCTTTAGCAGTCATTCCTTATATTGTCCTCCTCATTGAGACTGGCAGTTGTACTGCATTAGAGAAACAATGAAGTATCTGAAAACATGTCCAGCTGCTCAGGGAAGGCCTATTGTCAGGAGGCAGATAAATATACCGGAGAAAGCAAACAAGAAAAAGAATGGAGGTGAGGCAAAACAAATGAGAGAACAGAAGTGTAGCAGAGGTGAGGCTCAAAGTCTGTAGTGGACGTCTAACAAGTGAAAGGGACTTGTCATGTAGACAGAAGAGAGGTAGCAGTGAGAAAATGGGGCAGTTCAAGCTGTGCTGTGCTGAGGATCACATGAGCAGTTCCCCTGAAAGCTGCACTCAAGATGCCAAAGTTCAAAGCCACGGATGCTTCAATGTTTTTCATGGTTCACTTCCAGGTCATTTGATTGAAAAGATCCTAAATTTGACAGCTTCTAATGTTCAAAGTGGTTCAGATGTTTTTAAAACCATTCAGCTCATCCCTGCTTGAGATAAACATGACTGGGTCAATTGTTCATTTTAATAAAATTCAACTCAAAACCAGCCATTCAGAGCCACAGAAAGGCATGTTAGGAAGGGGACTCTCACTAAAGAGCAAAGTGAAGATGTTCAATTCTTAAAATGCTCTATAAAATCAAGGAAAAGCTGGCTGAATGTTGTCACTCTGCAGCCCTAGAGCTGAGTAAAGCATAAAAGGAGGCAAGTATGTGATACAGGATGAATCATAGAATATCGCAAGTTGGAAGGGACCCATAAGGATCATCAAGTCCAACTCCCTGCTCCTCACAGGACTACCTAAAACTAAACCATATGACTGACAGCATCATCCAGATGCTCCTTGAACTCTGACAGGCTTGGTGCTGTGACCACCCTCTCAGTGAAGAAACTTTTCCTAATGTCCAATCTGAACTTCCCCTGACGCAGCTACATACCATTCCCTTGTGTCCTATCCCTGGTCACCAGAGAGGAGATCAGCACCTCCACCTCTGCTACCCCCCATGAGGAAGCTGTAGACTGCAATGAGGGCACCCTTCAGCCTTCTCTTCTCCAAGCTGAACAAGCCAAGTGACCTCAGCTGCTCCTCATAAGTCTTGCCCTTGAGACCCCTCACCATCTTGGTCACCCTCCTCTGGACACACTCTGATAGTCTGATGTCCTTATATTGAGGCACCCAAAACTGCACACAGCACTCAAGGTGGGGCCACACCGGTGCAGTGTAGAGTGGGACAATCACCAGCTTGATGCACCCCTGGACACAGCTGGCCCTTTTGGCTGCCAGGGCACACTGCTGACTCATATTCAACTTGCCATCAACCCAAACCCCCAGATCTCTCTCTGTGGGGCTGCTCTCCAGCCTCTTGTCCCCCAGTTTGTACGTATAACCAGGATTACCCTGTCCCAGGTGGAGAATCTGGCACTTGCTCTTGTTAAATTTCATACAGTTGGTGACTGCCCAGCTCTCTAGTCTATCCAGATCTCTCTGTAAGACCTCTCTACCCTTGAGGGAGTCCACAGCTCCTCCTAGTTTAGTATCATCAGCAAACTTACTTAACATACATTCAATTCCTGCATCCAGATAATTTGTAAAAACATTAAAGAGCACTGGCCCTAAAACTGAGCCCTCGGGGAACCCCACTGGTGACTGACTGCCAGCCCGATGGAACTCCATTTACTATAACTCTAGACTACCAAGCCATTTGTTGTCAGGCCTTTCTTGCTGAGATCCAGAAAGACCCTGGCACCATCTCTCTCTCTCACCTCACCAGCCTCCCAGCACCCCTGGTGCAGAACAGGAGTAGAAGAGAAGAAAAGAGGGATTGAGAGGCAAACAGAGGAGTGCAGAGAGTAAAAGAGGGATGAGGAGCCAGACAGAGAGAGGGGGAATGGAAGAGACAGATGGAGGTGGACAGACAGATGGATAGGGAAAAAGAGGGATGGCTAGGTGGACAGAGGCATGGGAAGAGAAAGAGAGGGACCATGAGCTGGACATAGAGATGAGGAGCTGGATAGAAGGAGGGGAAAGAGAAGGATGGAGGGCCAAACAGAGGGATTGGAGCAGAAGAAAGCAAAAGAGGGATGCAGATGTGGACAAAGGGATGAAGAGAGGAAAAGAGGGAAAGGTCACTGAACAAATCAATAGGGTGCCAGGCAGAACGGTAGGAGGTGAGAGAAGGATGGAGAACCTGACAAGGGGACAGAGAGAACAACAGGGATGGGGATCAGCAGAGATTACTAGAAAGACAAAAAGAGAAACAGGCAGCAAGTGAGAGAAAGAGAGATGGACGGATAGTCAGACAGAGGGACAGAGAACTGTAGAGACATATAAAAAGGGAAAAGGGGAACGGGGAGCCAGACAGAAAGACAGGGAGTGGAAGAGAGGGATGTAGATGTGGGCAGAGGGATGAAAAAGGAAAAACAGGAATGGGGACCCAAAGAGAGGAAAAGCATTTTGTAGAGTCAGATAGACAGACATGGAACCGGAAAGAGGGATAGCGAACAAACACAGGAAATTAAGATGAGATTGAGAGGATCAGGGGGATTGAGAGGATCAGAGGGACAAGTAACCAGATTCGTGGAGAGAGAAAGAGGGATGGAGTGCCATAGAGAAGAACAGATAGAGTGGAAATGAGGGTCAGGGAGCTGGACAGAGGTACAGGGAGCCAGGCAGAGGGGATGCAAAGGCAAAGAGAGAGACAGAGAGGCGGACAGAGGGATGGAAAGGGAAAGAGAGCAATGAAGAGGTGGACAGAGGTTGGAGGGCCAAATGGAGAGGGAAGAAAGAGGCAGATGGAGAGCCTGATCGAGGGATGGAGAGCAAAACAGAAAAATAGAGGAATGTGGAGCTGGACAGAGGGATGGAGAGAGAAAGAGAAGGTTGGAAAGCTGGAAAGAGAGACAGAAAGTGGGAGAGATGTACAGACCCAGACAGAAGGATGGGGAGGGAGGGAAGGGGAGGAGAGGAAAAGGGAGATTAAAAATCAGGCAGAGGACAGGAAGGATGCACAAGCAGCAGGATGGAGTAGGGGTTAAGAAGAACTGGAAGGGGGTAAAGAGGGACTTAAGTAGGAAGAGGTGGAGGGATAGGCAGAGGGATGTGGGAGGTACGGAGAGCAGAAGGGAGAGATGAAGAACAGTGCAACAGAGGGATATAAGGAGGGACAGGCGGAGAGGCAGCAATGGGAAGAGGGGGGCACATGGAAGGGGGCAGGGAGGGACTGGATCAGGGAAGAGGCAGACACAGACCAAATGGCCTGGGACTCACTGTGTGTTCTGTTCTCAGCGCTCCCCAGAGAATTTTACAGTTCAGATGTTTCTCTCTATCACGTCCTGTTTTGTAGCTCTGGTCACTTAACTAACATCCACTTAAGAAAATAACTTGGTGTCTTATAGCTCTTTATAAGACTTCATTGATGCATAAAATCATACACACAAATATATGTGTGTATCATACTTTCTGTTATATGTAAAGCTTGAATGATATGTTGGTGATCTAGTATCCTGATGACTATTAATAGTGATCCTTCCTCACTAGAAGAAACAGGGTTTCTCTTGTTTGGAGATAGAAGCAGTTTGATCCTCTTAATTTTATTCTTCAGCTGGTTTACCTTCTGAGTTGTTCAACTTCAGCTATGCCAATTACTCTAAAAAGTATTACATATAGTGCATATGCATATATGATAAAACAAAACAAAACAGAAGAAACCAAAGCAAGGCTAAGCCAAACACAGTCAACAGTATCTACTGGGTAGGAATGGATTACTTAATCCTCAGTGCTGCTCCTGGGAGACAAAAAGAACAAGCAGTTTTTAACAGAAGTTATTTTAGTCCACGCTGGAACTCCTCCTTCTGTAGAACTTTCTGGCAATATCACTGTTTCCCCTAATGTTCTAATGACATGTTATATGAGAATAAAGTGTATTCAAGGGCTAGCTTTCTACTGTTAGGACATTTGGGGTTTTTCTGAGGCAACGGGACAGGCTTTGGGGAAGGTTCTGGAGCTGGTGAAAAAGTATGGAGTATTTTAGTGTTGGGGCTGGGCGGGGGGGGGTGTCACTGGGGGCTTTGTATAGAATTTATGGGTGGTTTCAGAATTTTTAGGGGCTGTTTTGGTGGGGGGCGGGGGGAGGTGGGGGAGAAGTATGCAAGTGGGGGTTGCCTCAGGAGGTCGGGGTGGGGGCCCCATCCCGGAGGGATGCCGAGTGCATACGGGTCCAGCGGGTGGCTGCCTGGGTGGGGCTGGGTGCCCGGAGAGATAGCAGGGGACAGGCGGGACCCCGTGCTACAGGCAGGCTTGTGTGGGGTAAGCAGGGCTAGGAAGACTCAGGGGAAGCTTTACTTGGTTAGGGAGGCACCCGTGGTTCGTGCCGGGGGACGGGGGGGCCTCCAGGTACCCGGAGTGGGGTGGGGGGAGCTGCTTTTTCTCCGTCTTCTTGCTTCCCCAATAACGGCTCTCCGGCAACTCTCTGAGGGCTGCACTTTACCGTGCCTGACTGATTCAAAATATCCCTGCATCTGTTCGATCGGTCGGTTTTAAACCTCCTTGGGACTCGCCAGCAATCTGCCCCAGCACCACCGTCCCGCTGCAGGACCCGCCTCTCCCAGCTGCCCGTGCCCCGGGGCCAAGCGCACGCACCGGCAGCCACTGAGACATCAGGTCCCTCACGGCAGCACAAGGCTCGGGAAAGTCGTCTCCCCCCGCCATCGCACTCTCAGCAGGCTCTGCGTCGCGGCCCTCCGGTGCCGAGCTGCGTTCCCCTGCCGTGCCGCGTCCAGCGACCAGGAGACATCCGCGGCTACCGAAGCGTCTCGCTCCCCTCACCGGTGTCCGTGAGCCCTCAGCATCCGCAGGGAGGGAAACGCGCTCCGCGCCCCGCCGTGCTGCCCCTGTGCATTGCGCGTGCGCGGACCGCGAGCGAGGGATGAGCCGGCACGGGCTCCTGAGCACCGCGCATGCGCGAGCCACCAACGGCGCGGGAGAGGGAGCGGAAGCGGCGGCTGTGAGAAGCAGGCACAAAAGGAAATGGCGGCTGCACAGNACGACGGGACGCCTGTCTTCGGAGCTTCACTCGGGAAAAGCCGGTGTCGAAGTAGTATTGCTTTCAGAGGAGGGGTTGTGGAAGGTTAAGTTTTATATATAACCAAAGAAAAATAAACCTTCGATACAAGTAACAAAATTCACGTAGTAGACAGTTGTGTTATTTATCTACAATAGCCAACAATACAAAGAAATTAGATATAAAAGGTTTCTTGGTGAAAAGCTTACTATAAATTTGGAACATCTATCCCCCTATTACGAGAGCGATCAATACAAAGAAAGTGTAAAGCTTTCCGGCTTTCAAGAGCTGCCATGATCATAAGAATGAAGGAAAAAAACCAACTATCAAGTTTGTTCTCCAGAATACATATTTGAACAAAACAAAGACTTACGAAAAAAACCTATCCCCACCACCAAGCATATTTGCTATAGGGATAATTGGGATAAAAAAAAAAAAGAATGCAGCAGATACGTAAATCTTTCCTTATGTTACTTGTATGTTTTGAAGAAGTCTGTCTCCGGGAAAAGTGAGGTCAGCTTGCAGATACTGTCTAAGGAAACAAAAAGAGGCAGGGGAAAAAAAAAAAAATCTCACAGATGGCATCATTTTGCATTCATTGTACTGCACAGTGACCGAGAACAATGTTCCTGAAGATGAAAAACAAACTCCCTCCCCAGAGAGCGCCCTGAAGCCTGAACATCTTCAGGAAATATTTATACCCCTGGGTTTTCCCCCCTGCCCTGATGTTCTTAGTTGGTATTTCTCTGAGGGAGAGGGAGGCTCTCATGAAGATACTTCATGCTCCCATGCTCTGAGAAGTCAGAAACAACATGATTGTCCCCCCTCAGCAACCACTTTGTAGTTAAGAGTCCTTCAATTCCCACTGGTCCACGTGCATGGATACGAGAAGTACTAATTCCCACTTCAGCACCTGCAGGAAACACAAGATAAAGGTAGTTAATCCTCAGAAGATGTTCACCTCATACTAAGCAGTTTTGCACCTTTATGTAAAAACAGCTGCCTGCCTTTCAGTGACCTGCCTTTCTCTGCTCCTCTCCAAATGCCAGAAATTATGTTTACCTATTCTGATTTAAAAGTTAGAGGAGCTTAACTATTACATTATAAATTGTAATGTTTATACTTCTGGCTGCTACAGAGTTATCTTTAGAGAGAAAGATGCAAGAGAGATAAGTATCTCTTACATGGATCTTAGACTTCTTTCCTGAGGGTTTAATCCTTTAAAAAAAAAAAAAAAAAAAAAAAAGGGCAAAAAAAAAAGCGCTAAATTAGTCAAGATTGTGATCTTACGTCCTTTTTTTATCGTATTGAGGAGATATTGCAAGACCCTAACCAGAATTTTTTAATCACATGGAACACTGAATGTTCCAGCTGACAGCAATAGCCTGCTACAGAGATCTGAGTTTCTACCTGAGGAAAGAATGTTTCCCTTGTCTCCTGCAATTCACAGTAGGTGCACCTGTTTGTTTAAGCAACTGATAGTCAGTTTGGTTCCCGCCTTTCATTCCTCAACACTGCAGGGCTGGCACACTGGACAGCAGCTCAGTCTGCCCAGCAGGAACGAAGCATGGCATTCTTTACAGCATCATTAGACAGATAAAGAAAAGAAAAACTATTCATCAATTTCAGATTCTGTGTTACATTGTTACATGATTGCATGCATGCAACATACTTTATTCTGATTGAATAAAGCTTCAAAGGATCCAAAACATCTTTGCTCCCTGCTGCTAAATTAATTTACATAGTCTTTATAGCAGTATTAGCTAGTTCTGGCAGGAAAGAGATATTAAACTATCTGCTGTTCCACGTGGATGAAATGTCTAGGCTTCAACTTTTCCTACGGTACCTTTCCTGAAAACCTTATATTACACAGTAAGATGAGAGACTAATTCTATCTTCCAGGATTCAGACTGCCACACTTTTCACACAACAGCAAATCCTGCAGTCACATCCCTGCAATATTTTCTCTCTTACCAAGTCCAAATCTATAACCATCAGAGAATCGGGTACTGGCATTCCAGAAAACACAAGCGCTGTCCACATGCTGGAGGAAGAACTCTGCTGTTTTCTCTGGAAAAGAGGCAGAGAGAAAAGTAAAATCCAGTACATATAGAATGATCATGCCCTCCAATAAACACAACATAGTACAGTGAACAGATACAATGATACAACTTTCACATGCAACCTTATTAGACAGTATTTAAACAGCCTGGGCTAAGACATATTTATTTATACCTTCTTCCCAGTATGCTTATCAAGTAGACACAGCTGCAAATGTTACAAGAAGCTTGCAAAGATTAGAAGAAAGCTAAAAGATGTCTAATTCTAAATACATTCAGTCTAGAACCTGCAAACAGGCATAGTTGTTTGACTGGGGAGAAAGGACAGCTGCCCCAAACAACATTTTGCAGTCAAACTGAGACAGTTAAACTACAGAGTCAGCTCTCCATTAATCTCAAACATGGAATTGTTCCAGATAATGAAAAATCCTAAACTAATTGCTATTGCAGGTAATATTTGGGAAATACAATGCAGAAATACCACATGAAATCAGCTAACTAACCCAGTTTCACATAGAACATGCAAGACCTGAGCAAGCTCAAGCAGACTTATGCAAGTCTTAGTCCTCTGGAGGACTCCGTTCTCTGTAAGGCTGTGAGCTGCAGGTCAGTCGCCCTTAGTGACAAGATGAACATTAAAGATCAGCTCTATCCCTAGTACACTCCCCAGCAAATCACTAGTGCACCAGGTCCCATGGCAGTGGGTTACGGTATTGAATGCATGCCTTTTAGTGACACTCATTTAAGCTCAGCAGGAGGTGCAGAAACAGAAGCCTGCTTGACTCACACACTGATCAGCTGCAGATCAACATGACCTTAGCGCAGCTGATCCTCAGGAGCTCCAGGCTTGGTCTGAGAGTCAACCTTTGGCTGGGCGCAGCTCTAGCTAGGTTTTGAACTGCCACGGTGTTCAAACTGCATGCAGGACAGGTGCTGGGGATGGGAGCAGCACAGAGCTGCACAAAGGAGAACAAGTTCATAACAAAGAAGCAAGCAACTGCGAATTGAGATAAATGCAGCTTTTATACTCAGGATGCAGCAGTGGGAAGTAAAGGACTGGGAGAGGTAGGGGGAAAACATTTGTGGTCCTTGTTTACAAAATAGAAAAATGACATGGGAAGACAAAGTGGTTAAAGTCTGATCTTCCCCACAATCCCTGTTCCCTCCAGTAGAGATACTACAGAAGTTCACCTCATCAGCCTTCAGAGGCCTAAGGACATCTCCAGGATTCAGGAGATGTTCCTGCAAAACCCTCTGATGCAGTAAGTTTGCACAATACAGGAACACAAAGCAATTTGCCTGGCAAGAACATGTGCTGACTTGCCATCGGCCAATTGCTCAGGAACATTCCTTAACATCCTGGAATAAGGGCCACACAACAACATGCTTTCTCTGAGCTAAACAGGACTGTAGGCACACTTGGCTCGTAGGCCTCCAGTTGGTGATGCCTACTACAGACCCAAGAGAACAACTACTGCAACGTAAGTAGTTACACTAACACCAAGAATTGGCAGTCAAACAAAACCAGTAGCTTAAGGAAGCAGACTGATCACTAACCATTCTCTGTAATGATAACATCCGTGTGAGAACTTCCGTACTTGTGGATATGTTCAACAGCCTCTTGGACACTGTCCACCACCTCAATGCAGCACTCCAGGTCCCCATATTCTGTGCGGAGAGACTTCACTTCTGAAGGGCTGAATGTCAAGTAAGATGCAAACTTTGGGCCAGCATGAATCTTCACCTGCAATACCAGAAACATTTTGTGCTGCTGACCATACCAATGCCTTCCAGGTGAAAGTGTGGCTTCTTGTACTCCGGGACGGAGTTAAATTTTCTTCATAGCAGTCCCTATGGTGCTATGTTTTGGACTTGTGACCAAAACAGCGTTGAAAACACACCAATGTTTTGGCTGTTGCTGAACAGAGCTTGCACAGCGTCAAGGCTTTCTCTTTTTCCCCCACTCTGTCCCCCTAACAAGAAGGTTGGGAATGTGCAGGAGGGGACGCAATCATGGTAGCTGACCCAAACTGACCAAAGGGATATTCCATGCCATATAATGTCATGCGCAGCAATACAAACTGAGGGGACGGGGCTTGTGAAGAAGGTAGGCATTGCTCAGAGACTGGCTGAGCATTGGTGGCAGATGGTGAGTAATTAGTTTTGTCTCACTTGTGTGGGTTTTTGGGGGTTGGGTTTTTTGGTTTTTTCTTTTTTTTTTCCCTCTTCTTCCCCTTTCTTCTTCCTCTTTCCTTCCTTTATCAAACGATCTTTCTTTCAACACACAAGGTTCCTTGCTTTTGCTTCTCTTATTCTCTACCCCATCCCACCTGGGGCAGGGGAGAGTGAGCGAGTGGCTGGATGGTGCTTAGCTGCTGACCAGGGTTAACCCACAACATTTGTGAATCAAATGTTCACGCATGCAGTGTAAGAAAAATAAGCCTACACTTTGGGAAACTTAGCAGTATGGCGAACTAGCAACAACGTACAATAGCTGACATGCTAGATTGGCTACCTACCATGACATGCTCCTAGTTCAGGACTCATTTCAAATTATTTAAAGGAATCACATCACTTAGAGAGAAAGTCATCAGGCAGGAGGACAGTACAACACCAGCACTGGGAAAACAGCTAAAATATTGCAGCCAGCCCTTGTTGTAAGAAAGCAACTGCAGTGCAGAGAATAACTACCAGAATGCTTCCAAGTTTGCACCTACCAAAGCCTTAAGATGTTGAATGGTTTTTACCCTTTTGTTTTGTAAACTGACACCAAAGCATGTGTTTCAGACACAAAGGAATTACTGGGTCCAAAACAAGAAAACTCACACAGACATTTTTCATTTGTTATAAAGAAGATCTAATGCATTATCAACGTCTGAGTTTAATCATAGCAGCCAAGACACCTAAACAATGAGAGGTAATTTAGAACTGATACTGCTGAGAAATCCACATGCAAATGAAACACAGAAAATTTTGACAGGACAAACATAAATGGGAAATAAGGCACAACTCTGCAAAATTTGAAATTTGAAGGCTTTTAAGAAGGTATCTGTACAACGGCATTTTCTTGTGCAACTATAAATTACTTTAATTACATAATCCAGTCTAATATTTGCATGTTTCTTGTTGTCAGGTCAGATTAGACAGAGGTAACATCCTCCCCACTGTATTAGGAGCTGGGTGGGTGGTGGTGGAAATGCACTAGTCCTCACATTCCTCCCATCCAAAATCCAGAGATCTACCTTTCACTCTACCCTTCCCAAGAAACAACCAAACAAAACATGAAAAAAATCCATTAAGTGAGGACTTGCTCCTGACTACCTATCAGCTGCCTTTACTATGACCCTTTCAACATCATCAAAACATATGGCCTCTCTATTTTACCTGCATTAATCACTGCCTGTACACTCTATTTGCCAAGTACATACTGCTGTGTGAAAATCCTTGATTTACGTGCAATTCACACTAGTTCATGGATATTTCTCTCCTGATGCATCTCTGCTACCTTTACTGACAAAACATTACCCACGTCAAGACAACTAATTAGTATACTGGCCTTTCGCTGTTCCTTTGACATACAAGGAGGGAAAATGGGTGGGGATAAAGGGCATGTAAGATGAAAGGTTTAAAAAAATGTGGATGAAGCAGATTCAGAAAGGAGAAAAAGAGAAAGGGAATTCACTTGGTTAAGAAGCTAAATGAATAGATTCAAGAAGAGGCTTTGTGTCTGGGAGGTTAACAGCAATTAAGTCAGAATTAAGAAGGGTAGAGAAAGGGTTGTGTATATGGTCTTCTAAGGCAGGAGACGCTTTTTCCTGTATAAAAGGAAGTATTTGTATCCTAATAATGGCATGTAGCTGTCCTAAAGAAGCTGCTTTCAGATTATTTCTACAGAAAAACTTGGGCTTGTGTGGAGAAGCAGAGAAAGTTCTCTCTAAGTTCATTTACGTGTACAAAGAGACATACGGATAACTTAAGTGTTATGCCATCATAAAACTAAGCAAGGTTACATCAGACCAAATGCTTCTAAAGTGTTAGAAAAAACAACACAAAACAAAACACAAGTATGAGTGACTAACCTGTTCTACTCTCAACATGTCTATGATCTGATCAAACAACGGGGTTCTCAGCAAGTCTCGATGAATTAAGAGAGTTTCCAGAGCATTACAGGCAGCAGGATATTCACACTTTGAGTCTCTGACTGAGGTTTAAGAGTAGATAATTGGTTACATAACATTTACAACGAAGATTTTTAACAGCATAGAAATTATCAATTACCATAACCATATCGCATACTCCAAATACAAAGTTCAATTACACCCATGAGATTCAAGTCACCCTCTCCCAGCTTACTTATTCGTGTGACCTTCTCAACACTGGCATCCGTGTCCACATACACATGACAGATCCCTTCGCTGTGTCCCATCACTGGGATTCCCTTAGCAGCTTTCTGAATATTCCTGACTAGCTGTGATGAACCACGTGGAATGATTAGATCTATCAGCTTATCCAAACGGCAGAGATCTTCTACTTCCTCTCTTGTGTTCACCTGTGGTAGTTGCAATACAAACAGTCTACGGTTTGAACTCTCAAGTTCTGCCCATACTTTTTATACATACCAAAGCAAAGAAATTGTTGATTTAATTCTAGGCACTTACTAGTTGCACTGCATCTTTGACTCCGTGCATGGAGAGTGCTTCTTGTGTCAGATGATGAAGGATTTGATTGCTATGTGCTGCCTCTTTCCCTCCTTTAAGTAGTAAGCCATTTCCACTGGCTATGGCCAAAGCAGACACCTGTCAGAAAAGAAATTATTGGGGGGAAAAAAAAAAAAAAAGGGGAGAGAAGAGAAATCTGTTTCTTCTATTGGAGTAACACCCACAAAATAGATTGGGAACAGGATTTTTAATCTACAGTTTTCATTTTATGGCACCAAAAAATCATTACAAGTAACAGCACATTTAACTCCAGAAATGAAACGTGTTAGTGTTTCAGGAACAAACTTGAGTCTTCAGGCTGCTATTGCCAGGGGGAGACTGCAGTGGACAAGTCAGAGGAAACCCTGGACATAGGCTCTGGTAAGAATTGGGTAGCTGTGTGGGCAATCACCCCAAGGACAATAATTTTAGGTGCAAGAACTCTTGTCCCTAACCATTCTGGCAGAAAGTGGCTAATAAGCTCTTCCTATGAGCAGGAAGAACATTTTCATCATGCTGTCTAAATCAGAAATCATAAATAGACAACACTTGCCATAAGTGTGGGAAAAAAACCTTCTACACAATAGGCCCAGCATCACCTGTATCACAATGCTTTAATGTTATCCTGCTTTTGGCTGGGATAGAGTTAATTTTCTTCCTAGTAGCTGGTATAGTGCTGTGTTTTGGATTTAGCATGAGAATAATGTTGATAACACACTGATGGTTTAGTTGTTGCTAAGTAGTGCCTACACTAGCCAAGGACTTTTCAACATCCCCTGCTCTGCCAGGTGCACAAGAAGCTGGGAGGGGGCACAGCCAGGACAGCTGACCCAAACTGGCCAAAGGGATATTCCATACCATGTGATGTCATGCTCAGTATATAAACTGGGGGGAGCTGGCCAGGGGCAGCGATTGCTGCTCGGGGACGGGCTGGGCATCGGTCAGCAGGTGGTGAGTGGTTGTATCACTTGTTTTTCCTGGGTTTTGTTCCTCCCTCTCTCTCATTGTTTTCCTNAACCAAGGAAGACTATAAAGCCCTGGGCGAGCAAATGAAAAATATTGTTGCCCAAGTTATCTTCTCCTCCATTTTATCCACTGGAGAAAAATGGGCAGCCAAAAATAGGCGAATAA
>WAAD01006581.1:3727-19006 GCA_013389945.1 Fregata magnificens
AGGAAGAGCAAAAGTGAGAAAATTCATGGGCTGAGATAAAGACAGTTAAAGTGAAGGAAAGGGGGGGGGGGAAGTGATGCAAAGACAATCATTCACCACCTTCCATAAGCAGATTGGTGCCCAGCCAGTCTCTGAGCAATGGCCACCTGGGAAGAAACCCCCCCCTTTTCTTCCTTGACCCCCAGTTTTTATTGCTGAGCATGATGTCATATGGTATGGAATATCCCTTTGGTCAGTTGGAGTCAGCTGTCCCAGCTGTGTCCCCTCCCAACTTCTTGCCCACCCCCAGCCTACTTGCTGGAGGGGCAGAGTGGGAAAAAAAGAGAAAGCCTCAAGGCTGTATAAGCACTGTTCAGCAACAACCAAAACACTGGTGTGTTATCAACACTGTTTTAGTCACAAATCCAAAACACAGCCATATATGAGCTGTTATGAAGAAAAGTAACTCCATCCCAGCCAGTCCCAGTACAGAATCTTAAGAGACATGTCCAAATAAGGACAGGGAGAACAGTTTTGTTCTGTAGTTCTCTGGTTTTGTAGACCAAATACAGTAATTATGGAAACTGGAAACTGTATATAGTATGGTTAATATTTCCTTTTTGGTTTGAATTTCTCATGTAAATTTGAACCTTTGGTTCAAAGGTTGGCATACTCACACAAAGAAAAGATTTTCACTGTAAAGCTGAAGAACCTGAAAACCAATGAAGTTATTACAAGTCTCTAAAAAAGGCTCATTTGCAAAACTTCTCATGTATTCTGCAGTGATAGACTATGTAAAAGCACTTAAAACTGATGGATCCATCAAGGCAGAGGGAACATGCCAGCAAAAAGTTGTAAACCTAATTGGGCAACAATGGAGGGCACACAAGATTTTGTTTTCAATTTTTTACTTTCCCAGTCTGAAGAGGCAGGGAATTCCTAAGGTATTAATGTATAGTTCCTGGTAGCTGTCAGGTTTCATGCACTTATCAGCTCTAATAGTGTATAAACCAAATGTGTTTTTCAGATTCCAGTTGTGCCATTAAACTACATGGTTTTGGTAAACGGGAAGACAGAGGGTAGCATTAATTAACGGGTGAAAAGGATGCTCAACTGAAGCTGAAAAACTAATCATGTACCAGTGGCCAGCAGGCCGCTCTGACTCTATCAAAATTCTGCTGCTCGCATAGTTCACAGTGGTGCCATCACAGGAAAGAAGAGTTGGTAATGTTTTCATGGTATCAAGAAAAAACAAACAGCCTGCCAGATATGTGAATGCCAGTTTTCTTGAGATATGTACATAAGAAGAAACTTGTCTGGTTTTAACCAAGAGTTCCAACTGTGTACACTTTTCTGCCTGACTCAAGAACAGATTAGAAAGAGATGTAATATGAGGATATGGATGAAGAATGATTTTGTGGAGTGAACTCAGTTGTGGGCTCACTGTGCTGGTCACCAGATATCAACTAGAATTTGTCCTTTTAACTTTATAATTTAGAGAAATATACCTATTTAAGCTACTGTTACTGCAAAGTTTGTACCTGTTCCTTTCTCGCAGGTATAGGTAAGGTGGTAATTGCATGGTACATCATTCCACTGCTCATTCTTGTGCCATATTATAACAACATAGTCTTCTCCAGCAGAAAAGAAGCTATCTGGCTGGTTTGGTCGCCAGTTCTCATATTGCTGCAGAAAAGAGGAGCAAAACCATTATTCCCAGTATTGGAATATATTTACATTCCATTTTACAGAAGATCACAAAATATTACCTTTGATGAGCAATCTCAATTGTTTGATTCAGGCAGTTAAGCACAAACTAAACAAAGCTAGGTTTATAATATCCTCCCACTCTATTAACAGATTATCTAAATGGGAAAAAATATTCTGAGCCAACTTCTCACTTACTGTAAACTGATGTCAGGTGAACAAAACAGTGACACAATTCAGACCAAGTAAAATCTCATCCAAAGTGTGTTGAAACACACCCTCTATCCTATAAAGACAGACACAAAGTAGAATGCCAGGAAATGCAGTAAATAGCCCACTATCCTTCTTAGTTCAGGTCTATTAAATGGCAAATTACTGGCTAGCTTGTCAGACTCAAATTATTTACTCTCTGACTTCATTTAATGAAGTTATTTAATGGGATGACTTGCAGAATTAGGCCTAAAATAAGTAAAGGTGTCAGAATGTGTCCCCAGACTATTACAGACTAACATTTCCATTAAAAAGGCCTAGGTGGCAGACTGAACATATACAGCAGCCTTTCAGCTTTAGAAATTATGATCCAAATTCTGATCTCCATAGAAAAAAATAACTCCACAGACCTCTGGATTTATAGTGCTGTGAATAAAATCAGAATGTGGCACACTAGTTTAGAAGTAGAACTCCTATTGTTGGTATGTGACAAAAAAAAAGTTTCAAATGGCAGAAAGATTTCTTTAGCATAAAAAACATACTTAGCTGCTTAGACCTGTACCTGGGACGCGCACCTGGCATATCCATTTGAGCAGGCACCATTCTTTGGCTTCCAAGCTGGCTATGTGTGGCTCTGTACTTTAGCTATACAGCTCTGCAGCTTTCAACGCTGCATGTACCTGAAGAGATGTGCCTACTGAGACACTGTGGTGTGGTACCGCTACCAAGAGCTGCATGATGCTGATTGCTGGCAGGCTGTGCAGGGCTCTATACTTGGACTATGTCCACATATATTTCACTGTAGAATACAATCATTCGAACATGGTTAAGTTCATCATTGCACAATGTCATTTTTTGATGAAAATTGGGGAGGATTTAGTCTGTTTTTTCACTCAGTATAAGCATGAAAAATAGAAACAAAGGGACTGTGATACTGATTGAAAATATACCCAGTACTCTTTGATAGGGGACATATGATTCAGAGGAAGTCCTTGCCATCAGTAGAGGTAGGATAATCTTTATCCCACTTCTTGTTTCATTTGATCCCAAATGAAGCACAATAATCTGAGATGTACATGTTATGCAAAGAAAAGTGAGACAAGATTTGGGAAACTATTCTTCGCAATTTTCTTTGGGATTTTTGTTGTGTCACCCCTAGAAGAATTTAATTAAGGTTAAAAATAAGTATCTAAAAGTACATAGTTCACATAAATGCCAGACATTAACCAGGCAGCTAGCCTCTTGTATGATCAAAATGATACAGTTTCTATAGTGCTAATATTTTAACTCAGTGCTTACATCTTTCTGACTAGAGCTGGGCCACATAAATATTAGCTTTTTATTATTTTAACTTTATGAAATATCCACTATTCAGTGCCTGTGTGAACACATTTTAGAAATAATGTTAATATACCCCACACAAGTAGTATTTACTTTAGTGAATCAAGCTATTAAAAATGAGGTAAATACTTAACCTTTTCCTACCATGTGTCATCTTATCTATCACAGGTTTTAATTATCCAAGTAATTTAATAATCATGGTGTAAATAAATTTGTTTTGCACTGAATTTATTACCTGTACCAACTCATAAAACATCCCCCTTTTTATATGGGGCTAACATTTCAGTGTTTAATAATCCTAAACTATAATACACACTAACTATTTAAGTCCAGAATTCAGCATTTCACTTTAGCTGATAAATCAGAGCATGAATTTTGCAAGCACAGTAGCTAAATACCATATGTATGAGTCAAATGGGATCTGTGGTGTGGGGGGCTTCCTGCAACACCTAGTGCAAAAATGAAAAGAAAGATCTGTATATATCTCCTGAGCCAGTGAGGAGGAAAATGGGGAGGAAGGAATGCACCCATGCATGGTATGTACTATTGTAATTTAGAGTGCTACAAGACTCCCTTTTGCAAAAGATATTTTGGAATGGCTGCTCAGCTGAAGGTCTAGCATCTTTTTACAGCAGAGTTGGTTAAGGATACAGGAATATGATCAGAATAGGTCATGTTACCACAACATAGAAAATTACTGCCTGCTAAATCAAACAGTGATAGCTGAGTGCATGCACACTGAAGGCTTAGTCTTGTGAGCAGAGATGGTTTACATTGGAATGGCTGATATTACTGCCCCAGATATCTGTTCCATGAACTTATAAGCCATTAAAAAAAAAATTGGTGTAGGCTTTATTCCTGCTGCAGGAAAATTCATTTGTGTCGTGGAGGTGGGGGAAGCAGGGGGAAGTGATAACCTCACTTTCATCTCTGAATGCCTTACTACCAACCCAACTGAAAAGTAAAATTTACTAATTGAAGTCAAGAGTGTATGCATGGTCAGTTATACTGCTCTGATGACAGGCAATAACTTCTTAAACTGAGGCAATTCAATCACTTTCAAGAATATGCCCATACATATGGGCACAAACAAAAATTAAAGAAAATAGCCAGGATGGTGGTTCAAAAGTTTGATCAATAACATGCTGACAGCAAAGGAAAGACTTCAACAGGCCTTGTAGATGTTTCTTGTGGAAATGATACTATAGAGAGATGTTTGCTTCTGTAGGGATCTGACTGTGGGAATCAAGGACATTTAGTGGCTCTTGGGGGCATGAGTTGAAGGTGATCAGCAGCTTGTCAGCTCCCACTCTAAGCACATAGACTCCATATGCTCTACTTGCCTTGCCATAATGACTCCAAACTTTGTGTTTGCTTTGTTGGCAGGGCTGCAGCATAATGGCAAAGGATCATATCTAGGCTTCGGATTTATGCAAGAATGTCTGATATCCTCCATCATGACATGATGTTACCTCACATCTGGTATCATCATTGCACAGCTTTATTTTGGCTGGATAACTCTGATTTTGATCCAGTTTTAGTACCAGAATTGCTTAGCAGAGGAAGTTACAGACTGCTGAATTGCTTGCTTAATTCTCCACCCAGTTCTGTATTTTTTCAGTTCCTTATTTAGCCACTGATAGAGGGGTAGTGATACAAAAAGATTCTCACAGTTTGAGTGGTATAAGTTGCTAGACAAATATACTAATATTTGGTTTACTTCTTACAGATTACATTTTTGCATGACCATGAGCTTGATTCAGTTTTTCACTTACACTGGTGTAAAAAAGTGTTTCCACTATGTCCAATAAAACTACATCAGCAGAAAATTAGTGGCAAAGAACCAAATTCCATACATCACATACTGGATTGTACTGTTTGTTTTCAAAGATATTCCCTATAATCTCTCATACAAAGTGCGCTAAGTGTAAAGACTTCCCTCCCCTTGCAATAAAGTATCTAAAATACTCGATTCATAATACTTCTGATGGGAAACACTGCTCAAAATAACCTAAACACGATGCCCTTCTTTTAAGTGGCTATATGATTTAAGAGCCTTGTATTTCAATGCAACTACTGTCTTTTAGAAAAATACAGTGTACCAAAATTTAGAATATTTCAATTTCATTCCTTGACAACATCTACTATTCAGGTTTGCTTGCTTTTTAAGATCATGTCCAAAAAAGAGCAGCCAAATTCACATCTGAGCCAAAAATATGCTGGCAACGTTCTAGCCACCCTGATGCTAGGTTATATCTTCATGTAAATTGTTATTGTCTCAGAAGATCAGTGAAACCACCAGAGTGCTGTGCTTGAACTGATAAAGTTCAAGACATCCCACAGTCAAGCTTCAATCAACATCTTTATCAACACTTTCAGCTGTATCTTTCATGATTTTTGCTTCTGAAAACCTAAACAGATTTAAATGTTAAGTTAATGCATGGAAGAAAAACTGCCACAGCCCTTTTGTCTTCAGCAGAAATATTAAATTGGACTATCAAACAGAGGGACCTAAAAATTATTACTACCCTGGCTACCATTTAAGCAATGCTCTGTGGAATGTTACCATAATGCATGTGAAGTTATCCCATAGATTAAAATGCAAAGCACTTCCATGCTGTACATTTAAGGCCATATAATCTTTATTATGTACATGACACAAAATATACTTCAAAGGTTTGGCTAACTATACTTTTCTCCTCTCGCCATGAAGCATGCGTTGCTGTGGTGGCTGTGGGGAGTAAAGTTCAAAGCAATGCAAGGGAGTGAATGCAGGAAGTACACCCTTCTCAGCCTCAGGTAGATACTGCTGCACTAGTCACTTTGCACAGCTCAACTTCCCTGATGGCTAGAAACTTGCTTTTTTTTATCAAAACCTGAGGTTTCAGTATAATCAGATAACTGCAGAAGCTGACCTTCAGGACAGGATTTTGGTATCTGTACATTCATTAGTCCTTTAGGAGCCACACCACTATTCTGTATTGCCATCATTTTCAAACTGAAAACAGGAGCCTTTAATTATGCTATGCTTTAAGAAGTCTTTCTTGTACAAGTTTGTGGTAAAACTGAAGTCCACTCACATTGGATTTACTTGTTCTAGCTTTCTCTGCTTCAGAGTACTGAAAATTTTCCTGCAGAAAGAGGGTGGATGATCCACTGGTTAGAACCACAACTGAGACATGGGTTCAGCTCTTCAGGCTTCCTACATGAAATTAGACAATACACTTGGCTGACTGATTCCCAGTCTGTAAAATAGTGACAATGTATTTTCTTCCCTCACAGAAGGAGCTTGGATATGATGGTAACAAGAGCACATGAAGACCTTTTATTAAGTTCCCCCTTTTTTTGAGTTTTTCCTTATATGGTATTGAATTAAACCATAGCCATAATCTGCCAATTGGGTGACAGACTGACTTTTCACATAAAGTAAATCTAAGAACACAAGGATTGCAGCAAGAGCTGCAAAGTAGCTAATTTTATTAGGCAATTGATATTTTTTTAATTCAGTTTGATTAGCACCCATCTGAATGAGTGTAGCCTTCCTGTCATGAACAAGATCCTACCCTTGTGGGAGATTTGTTATTTAAATTTTCAGATAACCAGCCTTATTTAGGGGACTCATCTCCTTATTAATGAGTAATCTATTTAGTTCTTTCAGGTGTTTGCATATTGTCAATGTAAATCTATGAGTAAGCAGTATCTCAGCTTCATGACACACATTTAGAAATTTCAGCCATTCCTTTATCTCCAAAAGGCATACCAAGTGGCTGAGATCAATAGCTTGTATTTTGCATTCCAGAACAGTCAAGAAATTCTGTGTTTAATGAAGCACAACAAAATAAACTACTGATGCAAGCAAAACTTAACTACTTGACCTCTTTATTGTGTAAAGGCCAATAATCTTTTGTAAGTAACTAAAGCTAAGAGATAATTTACTTGAAATACATCTAATATTTAGATTCAAAGGTTAATGCTTTTCCTTCTGGTGAAAAAAAGCATGTTTCAGTATGTTTAAATGTGCTTAAAGTATAAATCTGCCTTGGCACTTTTTGACACTTGTAATTTCCAATGTGATTTTTAATTTATTTCATTCTGACTGCTTCCCTATCTGATTGCTTCTTAATGCAAGGCAAATAAAAAAAATAAGGAAAGCTGTAGGGACTGGGCTGAATAGATATTCTCTGTGCCATTTCATCTGAAAGTGAAGCAACATTTCCTGCCTGGTTTTTAACTACTGAACTGGCTTAAACTACCATTACAAAGCTTACTTTGTTCAATAACTCTGCTAAGAACAGAAATACACTTTTTTTTCAGAATAGCAGATAAATTCTTAGAAATCTCTATCAGGAAAGTCTACTGAACAAATCCCTCTGTGGAGGTTCTATTATAATTTGATAGTTTAAATTAAAATTACATCTCATCAATAAGTTCTTGCTATTACCCAGTTTTATAGGTTGGCAGAACTACAAAGAGATCAGCACAAGGTTACAATAAATATATGGATCAGTTCAGAATCCCCTGTGTATTGGGTCTGGCTGAGATGGAGTTAATTTTCCCCATAGCAGCCCTCATAGTGCTGTGCTTTGTATTGGTAGCTAGAAAGGTGTTGATAATACACCAGTGTTTTGGCTACTGCTGAGCAGTGCTCCCACAGCATCAAGGCTGTCTGTCCAACATTTCCCCCCCTCACCAGTAGGCTGGGAGTGGGCAAGATCTTGGGAGGGGACATAGCCAGGACAGCTGACCCAAACTGACCAAAGGGTCATATTCCATACCATATGACATCTGTTCAGCGATAAAAGCGAAGAGAAAGGAGAGGGGGGGCATTCGTTATTTAAGACGTTTGTCTTCGGGAGCAACCGCTACATGTACTGAAGCCCTGCTTCCCGGGAAGTGGCTGGACATCACCTGTTGATGGGAAGTAGAGAATAAAATCTTTGTTTTCCTTTTGCTTCTGTGCACGGCCTTTGCTTTTGCTTTTATTAAACTGCCTTTATCTTGACCCACGAGNCCCCATCCTGCTGAGGAGGGGAGTGATAAAGCAGCTTGGTGGCACCTGGCGTCCAGCGAAGGTCAACCCACCACACCCTGGTTTCTGGCTCATGCTGTTATACAACATTGCTTCTGTTACATAAGAGACTCATGGGAAGTTTGAAAAGGATTCAATTTCCTTTTGATAGAAAGAAAAAAAAAAAGATCAAACAGATTACTGTGAAGATTTGGCAATGACAATAATATTTCCATTAAGTTCACCTAGTACTTAAATACATTTTTACATTGGGAAATAAAAGAAACTACCTTATAGCATTGGCTCTATTTCATTTCCCCCTGGTCCTGCAAAATATTCTCTGTTTCATTTTATGAATCGGAGTAATTTGACAGAACTCACCAAAAGTATTCATGACCTTAAAAACTCTATTCAGTAAGGGCTTAGGAATTTTAAGACTGTATAGCTTTAACTCTGCATATAAACACTCAGAAACATATGAACATATATATGTGGAAATATGCATGCAGTTTTAGAAAGTTTGTGAAGACACAGAAGGGAAAACTTGAAGAAAGTCTGTCCTAAGGACTAGATCAACCAAGTGAGAGCAAGTGTAGCTATGGAAAGTGGCTATCCACGTCCTTTAGATAGTCCAGCTTGGACTCACAGTTTACAGAATCACAATATCCCCATTTTTCTGAGGAAAGTGTAAAACAACACTCTTCTTGATATATATGCAGAAAAATCCTAAATCATACACCTTGTGTATTATCTGAAGAAAATATCAAGTATCCACACACCCCCAAAACAACCTACTTCTTCCTATCCACCTGAAACATATAGCTGCTCAATGCAAGCTACTGTCCAGTATAACCTAAAAATGTAACAGGGAAAACTAGTTTGCTGCTGTATAGACCAACTATTAATTATTAAGCTGAATTAACCAAATTTCCATGGGTACAAAAGTATTGAATATGCAGCTTACTCCAGTCTTCAGAAATGACCCTTCTATTCTGACTTACCAGACTGTCTCATTTTAATTGAGAATTCTCAGACTCTGGCAACTTATATAACTTCAGCCAAAATAATGATAAAGTATCCCAGAAAAAAAAGTAGGGTTTAAATTTAAAAAAACCAGAACTATTATGTTCTGAAATAGAAGGTTAACTCACCACTGATATGGCTTGTGCAGTTTTACATGTTGTATATATAAAGTAGGGTAATAAGTATAAAGTAAATAAAGATACAAAATCCACTGCATGAAAGGTCCAATAATGATATAGCACATCTTAAGGGATCTACTTTTGCTTTTTGATTTTTGAACATAACTCTACTAAGTGTAATGGAACTCCTGACAAAATCAATCAAAAGACTTGCATAAATTATATCTGTTGGATAAGTTCTTAAAAGATATGGAAGTTATGGTCAAGAACCATGAGAAAACAGCTTCTTTTATAACCATTCAAAAGCATCACATAGAGTTAAGATATATAAGATACATAAAATGAATTTTTGCTGTGTTCTTTCCAAAAAGTAAAAAACTATAAAATAATTTAACAGGGTGCAATATTAAACCTACTAGATAGTTTGAGCTTTATCCTTTTTGTCAGTTATTTTACATCCCAGTTAAAATAATAAGGTTTTACCAAGAGATCTTAAATAATGGTCAGTTGACAGACTTCTTTAAAATTGCATAGCCTTCAGCTATTGTATTATGGAGACACATTCATCATAAAACTCAACACTTCATTGCTACTTCAGGAGTTTCTGGTTTGGATACCCATGGAATTGAAGCTGCATACACATATACAGTTCCATTAGCTAAAAAAATACAATGAAACTGTACAAATTATGTGAATTTGCATAACATTTTGCAAAACAGACAGAAAAATTATTACAATATACCATAAAAACCTGCAAAAACCCTTCCCCCAAATCACAGGAGGTCCACCTGTGGACATAACAGAATGCCTTAAGCTTTTTTAGCTGACTACACCGTAAATGGCATTGTTGACAGCTACAGACTGATGGAACGGTAAATAATGTAGTGCTTCATTTAGGACTAGTAATGCATAGACTGGAAGCTGTGAAATTAAAATGCCTGTTTCACAGATAGCTGAAGTTAAACCGGTGACTTGACAACATCATATAAGAAAACTGGAATATAACCAGGAATAACTTTATAGGAAATACAACAGAGTTTCATATTCATTCTTACATAAAAAACAGGAATCTCGCCAAAACCCATCTATATTACATATTTCTAAGGTTGTTGGTTTGTTTCTTTTAACAGATAGAAAAAATAGACCTACGAAAATTTAATAAGTTGCTGTCTAGATAAAGCTTGCACTTGGGTTTGCGTGGCAAGGTTTTGGTAGTGGGGGGGCTACAGGGGTGGCTTCTGTGAGAAGCTGCTAGAAGCTTCCCCTCTGTCCAAAAGAGCCAATGCCAGCTGGCTCCAAGATGGACCCGCTGCTGACCAAAACTGAACCAATCAGCAACGGTGGTAGCGCCTCTGTGACAACATGTTTAAGAAGGGGAAAAAACCTGCTGCGCAACAGCAGCCGGAAGACAGGAGTGAGAATATGTGAGAGAAACAACTCTGCAGACACCAAGGTCAGTGAAGAAGGACAGGGAGGAGGTGCTCCAGGCACTGGAGCAGAGATTCCCCTGGAGCCTGTGGTGAAGACCATGGTGAGGCAGGCTGTCCCCCTGCAGCCCATGGAGGTTGATGGTGGAGCAGATATCCACCTATGGCCCGTGGAGGACCCCATGCCAGAGCAGGTGGATGTGCCTGAAGGAGACTGTGACCCAGTGGAGAGCCCGCGCTGGAGCAGGATCCTGGCAGGACCTGTGACGCCATGGAGAGAAGCCCATGCTGTAGCAGGTTTGCTGGCAGGACTTGTGACTCCGTGGGGGACCCACGCTGGAGTGGTCCGTCACTGAAGGGCTGCACCCTGTGGAAAGGACACGTGGAAAGGACCCACACTGCAGCAGTTCGTGAAGAACTGTAGCCCGTGGGAAGGACCCACATTGGAGAAGTTCATGGAGGACTGTCTCCTGTGGGAGGGACCCCATGCTGGAGCAGGGGGAAGAGTGTGAGGAGGAAGGAGCAGCAGAGACAATGTGTGACAAACTGACTGCAACCTCCATTCCCTGTCCCCCTGCGCTGCTCAGGGAGAGGAGGTAGAGAAATTGGGAGCGAAGTTGAGGTTGGGAAGAAGGGAGGGGTGGGGGGAAGGTCTTTTAAGATTTGGTTTTATTTCTCATTATCCTACTCTGATTTGATTGGTAATAAATTAAGCTAATTTCCCCAAGTCAAGTCTGTTTTGCCTGTGATGGTAATTGGTGAGTGATCTCCCTGTCCTTATCTTGACCCATGAGCCTTTTGTTATATTTTTCTCTCCCCCTGTCCTGCTGAGGAGGGGGAGTGATAGAGTGGCTTGGTGGGCACCTGGCATCCAGCCAAGGTCAACCCACCACAGCTTGATATGGTAAATTTTCCATTGTAATGGACTGCAGGTCAAAAGGCAAAAACTTACCTGTATCATTGCTCATGATTTGAATAACATACAATCTTATGTCAGTTCCACTATCAGGGTATGAAGTAGAAGGAGAGACCTCTTGAGGTTGCAACGCCTCTGTGGCCTCCTTCAGTTTGGGTAGCATATTAGGTCATGCAACTGCAGTAGTAGCTGATGATGAGAAATATTCATTATCAGTTTCTGGTTCTAACATCTTTCCTGTCAGATCATCATCAGCAGTGGCTTTACTTGGAGAAACGGATTCATCAGTTATTTTGATGTCACTGCTTGTTACCTCCTCTTCTTCCCCAGGAATGATACGTGGTGACTTTTAGGTAACACAAGGTTTAGACGCTAAAACAGGCTGAATTTTGTCTACAGCACTAATGGAAGATGTAGTTATATGACTGAGAATTATTGTCATATCTGTTGCATTAGCTGAAAATATAAGTGGTTTGATTTCTTCATGTTCTTCTGATATTTCTTGAACCTTCTGGAGTTTGGCTTGGAGAAGCTCCCAAAGTCAGAAGAGTAATGCTTTCTGCAGTAGAACGACCTGTAGGCATTGTAGGGGAGGGCAACACAAATTCCCAGCTCACTACACTGCTGTCTTCTTCTCTGACAGGGGTTCCTCTGGTTTTGTATGCTTTTGCTTGGGTAGCTACTGTTACAGACATCACTTCAGTAATCTTTTCTTATTTCAGCTTTGGGAGTCAGTGAGATGCAAGGTCCTGGTGCTAGTTTCAACGGGTCCTACAACTCTTCCATAATCTGTGAGCTTTACTGCAGGCACTGATACTTCTGTTGCTGGATATGTCTCATCATAGGCTGAACCTGTCTCATCCTGTTTTTCCTGAATAGTTGATTAAGATGATTCAAATTCCGATGTCATCTTTTGTTCATGTATTTGGACAGATGTCACAGATAAGATAGACTCTGTGGAAGTCTCCAGTTCCATATCTTGATATTTTGTGGAGAGTTCTTCTGGAAATACTTCACTATCTTTTGCAGTTGTTTCTGTTGCTTCTGTCTGAATACCATCAAAAGGAGTCTGAGCAATAATTTGCATATCTCTAGTGTCCTCACATTCTACAGTGACTGGAACTAGGGAAGCATCATGTCCTTTTTGTGCAACTGTAGTACCTATCTTTGTTACATCTGTAAATATAATGGATTCCTTTGTCCCTGCAAAGCCAACTGATGGTGTTCCTTCTATGTCTTGAAGTGCTGCCAATGATTCCTCCTCAGTTACTGTTGCAATGCTTGTTTGGCCTTCCTCTGTCACTGTGTATTTTGAGACCTCCATCTCAGTAAAGATGACTTCTTCAGTAGGTATTGCAACTGATTTCTCAGTAGCCTCTCTTTGTTCAACTTCTGGGGTAGGAATGGACATTTTCAAAAGATATCCTGATGTTTCACCTCCTTCATGTTCAGTCACTTCCATGTCTGTGGGCATAGCAGTTGGCAATTCAGTATCACTTGTAGAGCTAAAAGGCTTTATTGTTGCACTACTTTCATACACTGATATTTTGGATACTGTGATCATTTCCAAATCTAAAGAGATGCTTGTGGGGAAGACACTTGTAATATCATTACTCTGATCAAAATCAGGTGATACAGCTTCTTCATCACTTTTTGTTTCCATTGGCTCAATGCTTATCTTAGTTTCATCTGTTATTGCTGAAAGTGGAGCCCCTGGATCCTTTATATGTTCTATAATTTGCCCTGGAGATGATGTAGGCTCCATTCAAAAACTACCATTTTCTGTACCTAACTCATTTATTATCTTAATATGAGATGATTCTTCTGTTATATATTCCTGATCTTTATCTGCCTGTAGCCATATGGTGGAAACTGGAGGAGCGGGTGTGAACTTTTCACTTGCAAAATGTCCCTCATTCTGCTATAACAGAAGCGGGAATGACACTTGTGACATAAGGTATCTTAACATCTATTGTTCTCGCTTCTGGCTCCTTTGTTTTTTCTGGCTCCTCTAAAATGGCTGATCCTTCTGTTTGTTGAGATGAGTGGATGATGGATGTGAAGTTTTGTGGGGAAATAGTACTTCCTGAGAGAGTGATGGCCTCAGATTATGTTGGACTAACAGTTAATACAGAAAAGGATACAGGTATTCCAAATGACATGGTAGGCTGCATATTTGTCAAGTTCTCTCTGCTTTCTTCAGCTGATGCCTCATTATCATCAGAGTCACAGAGGAACTCAATTTAACTGATGGAGTTGACTCAATTGCTGTAGAAAATTGTCCAGTGGTTAGTGCATGCTCATCTAAATGTCTCTGATACAGCAGGAATATCTGATTCTGGGATGCTATTAGTAACTGCCAGAATTTCTCTTCAGCATAACAGTATACATGCTTTCTCTGCCCTCCCCCTCTGTAGTAAGATCATACTGATCAGTGAACAAAGTTTTGGGGATTATAACAGTTTTAAGTTTCTTGTCAGATTTTGCTTCCATTGATTTTTTTGTGGGTTCTTTTATTGACTGAGCACCAAGATACATTTCCTCTTTTGTTAGTGAAACTGAAGTTCCTTTCCTAAGAAACTCTCTCTGAAGAGTTGGTACCAAGCTATCAGTAGGTGTCATTGTAGAGACCACTTTTATTTGTTGAGTCTGATTATCATCATAATGGTTTTGTGTATCTCCTGTTTCAATATCATCCCATGAACCAGTGGAACTCTTAGCTACAGTTGGGCTATCCTGAAAAAATACAGAGGTCAAGAAAGCATCCTCAATGCTTTCAGACCTACTTGTTCCTCAGGCAATTCTGCTTCAGAGCAAGTGTGCTCCAGTTCCAAAGCTGCAGATGTGCTCTCTGTTAACCTAGGTGAAACATCATATTCAGTCCTTCCCAGTGCATTGTAAGTGCTTATTTTGCCATCTGTGACAGTCTGAGATAGAAGGGTGGTTAACTTAATGTTCTCCATAAGCACCTCCATTTCCCTTTTTTCCTCAGCCACATCTGTAGTCATTTCTGTATCTTCTTCTTTAGTCTCTAAGGTTGTTTTCTCCAAAGCAGGGACCTTTGTTTTAGTGACAACCACTTCAGTAATTGAAGTCTCGAAAACAGGAGGTTTAAGAGTAACTTTAGCAGATGACAATTTCACACTGTCTGACAGTTTTCAGAGGTGTACACAGCTTAGCAGTTATAGTTTCTGATAAGGTTTTTTTACCTTAAAAAAAGAAAGAAGAAAAAAGCAACAAACATGTTAAGGAATCATTTAGTAAGGGCCCAAACAAATGTTATTTTAATTTGATTTGAATGTTCCTAACAAAAAATAAAAGCTACACTGATAAAATACCACAATACAAAGCAGATCATCTAACTTAGATGGTTTTCAATTAGAGATGAAATGAGAACAGTAGCAGTATTCTTCATATTTATTTATATACTTACCCCTAGAAGTCTATTATACTAGCACCCATCAGACAGCTAAGTACTGATCAGAGAATATAAACATTTATTTCATTATATCATGAACTGTGGGAAGAGAAAGAGAGCAGGGAACAGAT
>WAAD01006583.1:11328-42441 GCA_013389945.1 Fregata magnificens
GGAATGTGTTACGTTAATGTGAGTTGATCAGGATGTGTTAATTACAAACGGAAAATTGAGTTCTTCATATAGAACGGAGATATTAATTGAGCTAAACCTTGATAATACTCACCAGATGTTTATCGTTGGCTGATTTTCTCTGTCATCTGATATTATTCAAAAGTTACTTGTTCGTGGGAAATATGTAGACCAATCTTCACCTAGAAAGAAATTCTGCCTGGTCTCTAAAGAGACTAACTCTGAAGTTTTCATGGTAAGAACTCTTTCAGGAATAAGCTTAATTCTAATTCTAGTCTGCTTCACTATCTATTTCTTATAAGCAAAAAAATCTTAGTTTTTCAAACCCCCTGGAGTCAAAGGAAAGATGTTTCAGTGTCTCTGTATGAAGTATTCTGTCATTGCTTTACAGTCATCTACTGTTCAACAGCATACACAAATTTGTCCTCCCTCAGAAGGCATCAGAATCAAATCTTATTCTATAGAGTCAACCTCCTTTAAGATTACCACTTTATCTAGGAGATGTAGTGGGCTGAGTGGCCTAGAGTATGTGTGACCATAAAGTCATATCATATCATAGAAAAAAGCTAAAAAATAATGTCTTTATTATGAGCAAAAAAGAAAATGGACTTTAAGGGAGGAAGAACATCCACTGGGAATTCTGTCTATGTGAATCTCAGAGCATTATCTGATTACGCTTTCTCAAAATGCTATGATAACAAAGCTATACACAATGGGGGCACAAAATTGTTGTGACCTGATCTTTTCAGTCTGTCTTGAATTTGCCAAGGGCTTGGATATATAAGGGAACTGTTTTGTTAATTGCTACTCAGCAATCAAAAAGGGCTGAGTGCATGTCAGGGTTAATCCCTATCAATTTGTAGGGCAGAAGAATCAGGACAGTATTGTTAAATACTACAGAACAAGGGAATGGTCTTCTGTTGAAAAACAGCAAGAAAAAGAAATACCACAATGTTTTCACCTGTCCAAGTTTCTCAGGAGCTCAGCAGCATCTCTTGGAGGCTATTTTTGTGACAAAGTAGAAGAGACTTAAAGAAGAAAATGGTGGCTTTTTATGAGGCACACAAAAACATCACATGACAAATGATGAATGTTCTGATAAAGCATTTAGATAGTATTACACCTGTACTAGACAACAGTATGTTTTACCCTACTGCCAGAAAACAAACTGAAAGTTTTCCTGAGAAAAGGAACAGAAAAAATCTGAGAGTTGCAAAGACAGGTAAAAGTTAAAAGTGACTAAACCCATAACTGGGCTAACTTCCCATTAAGTTTTCTTACCCAGCCAACAATAAAAGGGAATATGATAGTGTTCTCCAAGTTAAACATTAAAGTTAAGTTCAATAATAGGCTACAACATTCCCAACTCCTGACAGGCATGGTGACAAAGACTTGCATTTCACAAAACTTCTCTTTTGAGACTGAAAACACCATTATTGTAGCGTCTTGTGTTTCAGAGAGGTCTAAACTCAGTGTGACAGAAAACACCCGTAGGTCTTCTCTCAGGCACAGCTATACTAGTAGGATGGAAAGGTAAGTCAGGTCTCTTGCAGAGAATAATTACTTCTTTTAAATAAGTGATAGAGAAGATTGAACAGACTGTCAACAACATGTTGATCTCCTTCAATTCTGCTGCCAGCAACTGTTCCCCACAGACCATAAAAGAGATTCCAATTTGACTTTTAGATGCCTGGCCATCTGTTTCCCAAACATCTTGTATTAATTGTCTGAAGGAATAGAAATTTGGCAAGCACATGTAACTTAACCTGTCCATTTGTTCATGTAAGCTGCATCATTAGTGGTATGCTATCTATAGTCCACAGTTGTCTCTCTCTTTTACAAGTCCAAAGTAATTATGTATGTGTAACGCACAGCCTGTCACACCAGGAATGTCAATTGTTAATACTGTGTCTCATATTTATGTAATCTGTCAAATGATTACTCCTAACAAAAAGGGATGGAATTAATATATGTAGGGTCTCTCTTGACAACTAATGAAAATTGGTGAAGCCCTTCTCCCCATCCCACAAGATCTTATGTGACAGTTATGTTTTTCCATACATAGGTAGCCCTGTTGTCTTCAACAAAGCTGGCTTTTAAAATGGAAGAAATACAACTGTTACCATTGGTGCAGTTAGCTTAGAGATGTGGAGTCCCAGTCATTGATTTCATATCCTAGATGTTACTGTGACAGCAATAATCAGTAACAAGCTCTTGTCCTCTTGATTATTTCAGGTGACTTTGATGCTGCAGTTAGATATAAGACATAAAGTCACATTGAAATGAACACACTCAATTGTTTTTGTTGGTATTTTTCTCTTTTAAATAAAATTATTCGGTTCTCTAAATGATTATGTGGACCATAAAAGCTTCATTTATGAGTTCAACAAAGCATTTAGCAGAATTGCCTGTTTACTTTTAGAAAAGGAAACAAATGGGAAAAGTTTGAAGCCCTGAAATGTCACCACCACAATTGTATTTGGTAAATTTCATGGCATGCAGGTCAAGGCTACATTAAGGTATGGCAAATCATGTTATAATCATGATTTAAACTAAATTAATTCTTCATCCTGGAGTGGATCAATGCTAGAAGATCTGCAAAGCTCTAACGCAAGTGGAGAGAGAAGTCTGGAAGCAGACCTCTTGTTAGCATTATTAACCATACCCCAGATTTCTTGCAGCTAAAATAAAACTTAAGGAAAAAGATCAATCAGGTAGGTTTCACAAATGTGCCCTGAGAATTGAGGCACAACAATAGAAGTGCAGATAGTGAAAAGATTATTTAAGATCATAAGATTGGTTTAATACTTCAGAACTGGAGGATTGTTTCTGTGCTTTTCTTATTGTCAATGAACATGCATATCAGATTTAAATGAGGATCATAGGGAAAAAAAAAAAAAACCACCAAACAAACTAGGAAAAAATCAGCCAAGGCCTGCATCTGTACCTTTAACACATAGCCAGTAAAATGCACTGCAGAAGAAAACCAGTGCAAATATAGCATATCTCTCTTTTTCATATGTTTGCTTATTCATAACTGTCTTCAAAAATATTTTCTACAATTTTTTTTTTTTTTTAGGGTTTGAGGACAAATTTTTCTTAAAATGCATGAAAAGGATGCATGTCATCATCTAATCTCATAGGTGATGACATAAATATATTACTTAGTGTTGCATAAAAAGTTTGTGAAAGTTCTGGATTCCCTAGTAGCAGTTTTGTGCGTTAGCGATAACACTACTTCTGTGTCCTTCTTGTCACCACATGTGAGCAAGCCATTACCTGATTGACTTAACCTTAAGATCTGATTTTTAGTCCATAATCGTTACTAATAATTGGTATGAAGGCTATTGTGAGTGTTCAACACAATTTTGACCTAGGAAAATGTGTGGGGATATATACATGTATTTTAAGAGAGTTTTAAAAGTCTTTTTTTTCAAATGTTTATTTGAATTAAGATCTTCTCCCAAAGGTCACATTTAGTGTTTAAATTTGGTGTATACTTTGTACACCTACATTAATGCAATTTGTATACATCATATTGTCTGTTAATGTTATGTTGTATCATTTTGGAAATGCTTAACGTTTTGAGATAAGGAGTCAACGCTGATCAAGTGTCCCTAAAATATTTTTGGCTGCTCTTTTATGAAGCTTTTTATCATACTAGATAATTTCCCTGCTTCCTCATCGCTCTTCCTTATGTGAGCTGGGATGACCTTCAAAGCAAAAGATTTCTGAGGGGCTGAACAATGGTACTATGGTACTACAGGCATACCTGACCTCTTTTAATTCAGTCAAAATAGGTCCATGGCAGTGCAGGGGGGAAGACAGGCTTGCTTTCAGCAGACCTTTCTCTTATATCTTCTTTGAAGTAACTTCTGTAGGCAGGAGGAATGAAGCCAAGGTAGCAAACTGTGTTTCAAGAGTGAAAACAGTCCTGAAGACTTGGGCCAACAAATGCTGGCAGAATTTCACAGCAACTGAAGCCACTGTCCTAGATATTCATGCTGCTTTCACAAAACCACAGTGTGGCATCTACATGAGAGATCTCTTCAGCGTGGCAGAACATGTGCTTCTTTTAGGTAGTTAGTCATCACCAGCTAAAAATAGAACCTTTAGAACAATTTAAGAAAAAGATGTAAACACAAATCCAAATTTAAAGATGGAAGTTGTGGATAGGTATTCTAAATTTTCACACATTTGGAAA
The DNA here is from genome assembly GCA_013389945.1 of Fregata magnificens. Taxonomy (NCBI): domain Eukaryota; kingdom Metazoa; phylum Chordata; class Aves; order Suliformes; family Fregatidae; genus Fregata; species Fregata magnificens. The sequence goes on from WAAD01006583.1 coordinate 15,551, forward strand.
GTAATTACTGGAGGAAAGCACATACCTGAATTAAAGACAATGTTTTCTTTCCCTTCCACATCTTTTGATGGAAGTCTTAAAAAAAAAAAAAAAAAACAACCTTAAAACATTTTAATTTGGAGATAGTAGCAGGCAATACCATACTAAAAGAGCTCACCGTGCTCACCAGGAATATTTGCATCCCCTTCAAGAACGCAGCTGTTTGTGAGTTTTCTGTTCTTTCCATTCTCTTATTTTCATATTTTTGTTTCTTCTTCCAGATATATATAGGATTTTTTAAATTATATGTCCTTTCCTTCTTATATGGATGAGTTGGCATTCACTGAATGACGGCACCTTTGTGCTAATCTCAGCAACTGAGGTTTAGAAAGAAAGAGAGCAAGAGAAGGACAAACTCTTTCGGTATGACTGCAGTCTCCATACAAAGTGTTACATGTTTTGTTGCTGATTTACAAATTCCACTCCCGTATAGCTTTCAATTTCTTGGATTAATTTAGAGATAGTTTAGATAGGTAAATGGAGAAGGATGCAAAGGAGACAGGTAACATGCAGCAGGAGCAGCAGATTAATATACAATATGCCTCCCTTATGCTCTAGAAGGTGTGCATGCTTGCAGAAACAAGGTAGTGTGCTGTGTTAGCGGTTGACTTCCTAGACTACAGCTTGGAGTGCATGCGTATCAGGCGTAGCCTAAAAGAATCAAAACCCAACCATACTGGAATATAGAAGTCCAAAACTACTTGGGGTACCGGCAGAAGAATCTTGGCAGAAACAGAGGTTGCTACAGGAATGCATCCGTATTGAGTTCAATGGGGGAAAACTCATCCCACATCTCAGTGAAACTACTTTCATATTAGAGCCAGAAAATCATTTGCAAAGGCTAAACAACTCACAGAAATGTTTTGCCAGTGGATTAAGGGTACTCTGGCATAAAAGAACTCAAAACGACCCTCTGCAAACTAGAAGTGTAAACAAAGCCCAAACATGTCAGAAATACTTGTTTTGAAAAGCACAAGCTTATAATTATAAATTAAGAAAACACAGTCCTGCAGAGAATAGAAATAGCACCACATGACTCTAAAATAATTTTGTTTCTGTAACCTCATGGTTAGAGCTCCATAGAAGCCCAGCAGGAACAAAAGGATTAATGTAAAGCATGCATATATATGTATGTTTTGAATTGGTATGTATTTTCTGATCTGGTCCCATCTTAAAATTGTTACTTCATCAGGATGATATAGACAGTCACAATTTTTAAGACATGACCTAAACCCCCCAAATTTCCCATCATTTGAGATCTGGAAGCCAGTCTCAAAAGTTGTTAAAGTCTTCTATTCAAGTTGAGTATAGACACTCAATCAGCATTTCCAAGGTGAACCTTGGAAAATCCCAAAGCACTTGCAGAATTTGAGCCAGATATACAAGAATCATTATTAAAGTCAAATAAAAGTACTATAATGGTAAAAAAAAAAAAAAAAAAAGTCCCACTGTTACAATATGTGTTAAAAAGAAGAGGTTTTTTCTCTTCCACAAAAATATAGCAAATGTTTAAGATTATCATTTTAGGAAAAAAATGTGGAAACTAGAATTTATATGGATTTTGTAAGAGGTTTCCTCTGTCCTTGGATTTTTTTTTTTTTTTGGAAAGAGCATTGATTGCTCACTTTGTTCTTGAAAAGCATGAAGAACAGTTAACAACTTCCTTATGGTTAGGTGAAGGAATGTATAAAAAAAATCCATCTCAAGGAAAAAGAAGGAAAGAAGCTAGAGGAAAAAGGCTTAAAACTCCATCTTTGATTTCCCTTTAGTACCATTTTCTTTTTCTTTCTTGCTCTGAACTTTGGGGTTTAGATCAAATGTATTAATAACTTTAATATCTTTCCTGTGAATTGGCACTTAACTAGTTTTCCTTTTTTTTTAATCTATTTTTTTTCAGTGTGCTTTCTTGGGTTAGTTGCAAATAATATTGACGGACAAGTTTCTGTGATAATAAATCTGAGGTAAGTTCACATTCTCTTGTTCAGAAGTATGACATCTAGTCAAAAAGATATTTAAAATTGTATAGAGGATGAAAAATCCCTTGACATTAATTGCTTGCACACTGTGCTATCTGTGTTATAGTATTTGTATCAAACTTTGTTAGTTACTAGAGCAAATTTAAAATTACAACGATCTCAAGAAAGTTTTGCTGTCTTTGAGTTCATTAAATGACCATTATTTTGTTAAGTATTCCCACTAGTTGTGTCAGCTTATTTCTACTTAAATGGATAGGCGTTAAAGTCTTTGAAGTCCCTAATACTTCTATTTACATATTGTATTGAAGTATATGATTCCTTGTGTCACTAATTTGCTACTGTTTGTAACTACTGTCATCTTTTGTAACCTCTCAGTGTCTCATAGATAGCATGAATGAATCCTGCAATCTGAGGGAGTTTGGCTCTAAACCTCACCATATAAAATGGAAAGGAATTTCGTAAAAAAAAAACCCAAAAACCCATACCTGAAAATAGACTGCCTGCACATCACCATTCACTGTTCTGCAGAAATACTGACAAAAGAAAGGATACCTGACTAATGGCTGTTCAAAATAAACACAAAGAGCAAGTAGTGATCAGAGAAGCAATAATGAGGTGGGAATCCCAGTCCCTCTGAATCAACTACTAAAACTAGCAAGTCCGATATAGCTCAGTCTTTATCCCGAACATCTAAGCCTCTACCCCTGCTGCAAAACCTACTATGGTGGTTCCACAGAGGGGTGCTCCATAAACTAAGGGGGATGACTGCATAAATGTGGACAGGACATATTAGAATCATAGAGTTCTTTGGCTTGGAAGGGACCATTAGAGGTCATCTAGTCCAACCCTCCTGCAGTGGGCAGGGACATCTTCAACTAGATCATGTTGCTCAGAGCCCCATCCAACCTGACCTTGAACGTTTCTAGGGATGGGGCCTCCACTACCTCCCCGGGCAACCCGTTCCAGTGATTCACCACCCTCATTGTAAAAAATGTCTTCCTTATATCCGGTCTAAATCTACCCTCTTTTAGTTTAAAACCATTACCACTTGTCCTGTCACAACAGACCTTGCTAAAAAGATTGTCCCCATCTTTCCTATAGTCCCCCTTTAAGTACTGAAAGGCCACAATCAGGTCTCCCCACAGCCTTCTCTTCTCCAGGCTGAACAACCCCAACTCTCTCAGCCTGTCCTCGTAGGAGAGGTGCTCCAGCCCTCGGACCATTTTCGTGGCCCTCCTCTGGACCTGCTCCAACAGTTCCATGTCCTTCCCGTATTGAGGGCTCCAGAGCTGGACGCAGTACTCCAGATGAGGTCTCACCAGAGCAGAGCAGAGCAGCAGAATCACCTCCCTTGACCTGCTGGCCATGCTTCTTTTGATGCAGCCCAGGATACGGTTGGCCTTCTGGGCTGCGAGCGCACATTGTTGGCTCATGTCCGGCTTTTCATCCATCAGTACTCCCAAGTCCTTCTCCACAGGGCTGCTCTCAATCCCTTCATCTCCCAGCCTGTATTGATATTGGGGGTTGCCCCGACCCAGGTGCAGGGCCTTGCACTTGGCCTTGTTGAACCTCATGAGGTTCACACAGGCCCACCTCCCCAGCTTGTCCAGGTCTCTTTGGATGACATCCCATCCTTCTGGCACGTCAGCTGCACCACTCATCTTGGTGTCATCTGCAAACTTGCTCAGGGTCCACATGATCTTGCTGTCTATGTCATTGATGAAAATATTAAACAGTACTGGTCCCAGTATGGACCCCTGAGGGACACCACTTGTCACCAGTCTCCATTTGGACATCGAGACGTTGACCACTACCCTCTGGATGTGACCATCCAACCAATTCCTTATCCACCGAACAGTCCACCCATGAAATCATATTAGGGGATACCTGGAGAGGGGTGGAGAGGGACGTTCGGGCTTTGAACAAGAGTTTGGGGATTGCACAGAACTTATTATGAAATGTTTAAGCAGAGAAGAAAAAGTTTGGAAATGGAGGGTTAGGGGTGAACTGGGGTGGAACAAATGCAGAGGAATGGGGAGAAAGGGGCATAAAAGAGGCCAGGGATGTGTAAGCAGGCTTCTGGTCAGTGCGTTTGTCTCACTAACCCTGCAGCTGACCATCACCTCTCATCTTCTGGTTAAACTCCATTTTTAACCAGTTTCTGTGTGAGTGTGCTCTCTATTCTGTGTGTGTGACCCAGTAGCAAACTTCAAGGCAAACTAGCTGGCAAGCAGGAGAAGTCTGGGTGATCATTAGTAGGGAGACCAAGGGTCTGGGAGCTGATTAGCCGGAGACTTGGGATCTGAGAGCCGGACCCCAGGGAGACAGACACTGCTGAGACCTGGGAAGAGGTTTTACCCTGGAAGTCCTGAGAAACAGGACTGGGTTGTTCATGCTGTCCCTGTTTTAAGTGCGTACCTGTTGAAGGTACTCTTCTCCTGTCTGAGTTAATCTGTTCACAGGCAGCTGTGCCTATGCAGAACTTGTGTGTGCCCGTGAGGGGTTAGTGCTCAGCCTCACTCCTAGTGGGACCTGGAAATGGGGACAGGAGCAGCTCCTCTCAGCCAGCCGTGGAGGGGATGGGCCACCGGCATCATTCACTCCACTGGATTTGGCTGTGTATTATATGTGAATTAAATACTCTAAGTTTACCTACTAATCTTAACATTTCAAAACTGTAGGGTCTGTGACCTCTCCCAGTAGTCTTTTTTTTTTTTTTTTTTTTTTTTTTGAGGGGGCATAGAGGTGTGGTTTTTTGTGGAGTTTTGGGGAGCATAGTTGTTTTGGTTTTTTTGAACTTATTGTATTATTAGCTTGGGTGATAGTTGGAGTAGGGATAAGAGAGGAAGAGTTATTAGAAGGCATTAAAAGTAGATGTGCAACTATCTGTTTTATTGTCTCAGTGAAAAAATTATGTTGCAGCTGGACTCTGTACAAATCTTGATTGTCAGGAAGTGACCCTGCAGGTCATGTTTTGGTTGGCTTTGGTGTTTAGGGTATCCAGCCTGCAACCATGGACTGAAGTTTTGCCTTTGGAAAAGAGATACTGTTCCAGGATTCCTTTACTTTTTCAATAATTCATGTTTCATGCATTACAGTGTCATGTCTTATAGCACAAGTCTGAGGTGCAATTTTGTTGCTATGAAAAGTTGCAGATCAAAGCACTTTCTTTCATGAGTGTGATAAAGATAAAATACTGCAGGGCAGGTTATCAAGGTATTGAAAGGATTAAATGAGGTTAGGGATAGCTTTGGGGTTTTACTTTGTGTAGGAAAAAAACTTTTTGTGAAGAAAAGGGACTAGTAAGTTGTATCACCTGAAGGAGAGCACATTCTTTTTTGGGCCTATTGAGGTTATCATAGAACCTTACTGGAGCAAAACAATAAAGATAGAGAAAAAATGTTATTGATTTAGATGTAAAGGGAAGCATAAGACTTGAAAATGTTTTATATCAATTTTTTGAAAAAAATGTTACTGCCAAAAATTTTAAGACATGGAAGATATTTTTTATTACACTGATATTTTTATTGGCTGTTTGTACCTATTATTGATACATTTATTTAACTAGTTACTAACACAGTGAGAGTTTAGAAAACCTACTCTCCAAGTTTCTGTTTTACCCAGTGAGTTTACCCAGGCATAGTGAGAGGTGGTACCCCATAATCTGAGGTGTCTTGCTGGGAAGAAATCTTGGATAAAATTACTGTTGCATGTCATTTTATAAAACTAGTAGAAAACACTCCAATTTCATTTAGCTACTAATCCTCAAATGTAGGAATGCATCAGGCAGCACTTAGGCATAAAACATTGACCTAACAAGATGTACTGTTATCTGATCTTACAAGCTTTACTTAATATTTTCCCTACCTTTCATGTCCTGTTGCATCAATACACTTTATTAACCAACTACTTTTCTAGAAAATCTCGATGTGTTTATACGCAATACCCCTCAGAAGTCCAGAAAATCATCATTCTCCAACTTCAGCACATTCAAATGTCATTGTTCCCTATGAAAATATGTAGTCCTAACAACCTTTTCTCATGGTCATACATTACCTTCTTCGTTCTCGGCTCTATGCAGATGTGACCATATGGTTTGAGGCATGGAAAATTGTTATCAATTTCAGAGATTATCTGTCCTCCTATTTAAGAAAACATAAAATTTCACAGCTGATAGCATATTTTTAATTTAATACCTCCTGCTATGTCTTGTCTTAATCTAACCTACAGTACAGTAGGGGTGACCACATAATCTTGTTGATATTCCTTTCATTGTAAAAGAACTGTCTTCTTTAAAAGACTAAGATCTCAATTGTGTGTGATTTTTAAATAAGTTTAGTTTAGCTCCTGTCAATGATCTTTCTCAGGCAAAATTCCTTACTCTTGCATATGAAGCTTTGTAAGTACTTCAGCTGGGTTTTTTTAAATATTGAAGAAGATATTAAACAAAAATGGAAATTGTTCACAAAATAGAAATTCAATTTTGGTGGAGCCAATTGAACAGAATGTAGAAGGCCATCTGTGTAGGAATAGTTAGACAATTACAATGAAATTTCATAGATGAACAATCCAAGTGACAAAACAAATAGTGTAAAAATGTCTAAGTTTTGGTGTACTTTTACTCTAGATTCCTCTATTCTCTCTTTACTGCCTTCATTACCATTGCCTGCGACATAATGTCATGTAACAGAGGGTCACAAATTTTTTGCATAGTCCACCCTTACAAATCAGGAAGGACTCTTGTCAACCCAAAGTTTAGTAAAGAAAGGCCATCTCTGCAAGAACAAGCAACACTGCCAGAATATTGGGTGCAGGGGGTAGAGAAAAGATAAGAACTTTTAAGAGAAATAAAATTATCTGAAGTATCATTTTTCATCAGTGAAGGAAATTTTGAGCAGGGATGAACGAAAGAACTGTAAGAGGTCTGAAATTAGCTGTCATATCACACTGAAAGGATGTTGTAACTGGTTGTGGTTTAACCACAACAAAGATTTTACTGAAATACTAGCTGTAAATGTAGTTGAAAATCAGTGATAAAAGACAAAAGGTAAGAAGTAATTTTGACTAGAGTAAAACAAATATTTTCCTACAGCAATGGTTCTCGAACAATGGTGTGGCGACAACTGACACCAGGCAAGCTAGTACACAAGAAAGTCTTGACATGACATATAGTGTGAGCTCTGCTGTTTCTGATTGCTGTATCCTCTAAGGCAGCTAAAAATAATTTCCTACTATCACTTTTCCATATAAACAACTGCTATAATTGCTAGTGATGACAACTGAGTTTGGAACATCCATGAGAAGTTTCCTATTTAACAGATAATCTATGTCACTGCTAAATACTAAATCTGCTCCTGCTGTTGTAAGTTAGTTTTCTTGGTGGTATTCTGATTGCAGGTAAGTCTTGAGAGGCTAAGTTCTGCTTCATGTGTGTTTTTTTGTCCTTTGGAGTTTGTGGAAAAAATCAACTTTGACTCATTTCTGTGGATTTTCAGTGAACAAGCTGCATTACAATATGCCAGTAGAGATTTTACTTACAAAAGGAGGAAAAATGTAGTTAAGTAATCAGCATGTATTCATTGTGCTTAGCCCTCTGTGCTTCAGGCACTCAAAAATAGCAGTATATTGTAGGACTTCGCTCCCTTTTCAGTGCCTCTATTGCCTTCTGATAATTACCAATAACTTTCATACAGGAAATTTATATGTCTGAAATATTGGAAGGGTTTAGTCTTGCCTGAAAACTTGCTGATGGATATAATAGCTATCTAAGGTGTAATATAAATAATCTCTTATAATATACCATTGTCTGTTTCTTTTTGTCAGCTAATTACTCCAGTCTAGTAGTTTCTGATATTATTACTACGGCTTGGGATATTTTACCAGTGCAAAATAATAGCTGCTGAAGACAGAAAAGCTGGTCAGCTTGTCAGCTTGCTTCCAGTTGCGTTCTGGGAGGAGCAGGAGCAATACGTTTTCTAGTGCTTTGACTTAAGCATATTACTTACATTATGCAAATTATATAATTTCTTCTGGTTTTCTTAAGAGATTGTTTCAAAGTTAAATCTTTTACACTAACATAATGTGTTTATTTTTTTCTTTCTTTTTTTTTCTCCTCTCTTAAGACCTTTATTTTTATGCGTTAATTTTGTCACTGTTCCTACTTCCCTGAACCCATTAATCTCTTCCTTTCACTTAATTAGTGGAGGATTTACATCCTTCAGTAACGATTTGTTATTATCCTAAGCCATTGTTTTCTAATTTCTATTTTAGCCAAGGTATATGTGTCTTCCTTTTTTCAGATTCAAAAGTAGCTTTCCTATGTTGGCTTAATGTCATTTTTTGAATTCTCTTTGAGCTGCTAAAAGCTTATTTGTAAGGCAATAATAGGGCTATACAAGGGATCTCTGCCATGCCACATATGCAATTACTGTCATGATATGCACCTTATATTAAAATCTAAGAGATTTATTTGGCCTTTATTCAACATAAAAAGTTCATTGCCAGTTCTATTACAAGTCTTTCTAAGTATCTTATTTCTGTTAAATAGCTATTTATATTAGTTTTGTATCTTGGATCAATTCTTATGACATTGTAGAATTCACGGCTAATGGAGTGGGCCTTGTGAAAAGATTATTTATTCGGGTTGTACAGGGAATGTAGTGTCTTTCTTGGTGTATAAAGTATTTTAAAATAAAAGTAACAATAAATATGAGGATGTTACCACAGAATATTTTCAGGGTTCATGACATTTCCCTGACGATATATTCACATGTCCTTGCTCTCACTTAAGCTATGGGAACTGTGATTTCCAGAGTATAATTGTTAGAGGCTAGAATCAAGTGCTTTATTTTAAAATTTAGTGTACCTAATGACCTTATTTTCCTAATTATCACTCTTTACAGAATATCCAAAACACTGATGAATACTGCTACTATTCATTACCTGGTATTCCATAAGTTTTCAAACTTTAATCAGATCACTTAATGAAAGTTTTACATTACATTACAATTACTAGTGTTAGAGATTTGTTTCCTTTTTTTTTAATACAAGCCAAGCAATGTGGACTTCAGCATCTGCCTCACTTCAATTACTATTCAGTCCCACTGATTTTCTTGCATGTTCTTGGTGTTAGGCAAGTATTTATACTCTTTATAACACAGGCTCACTTGCTTTTAAAAAATAAATAAATAAATACGGTTGAACTAGATGATTGTTGTAGATCCCTTCCAACTATTCTATTCTAAATAAATAAATTAATATTCCTTGGTTCTCTAGCATTTTACATAAATAATTGTGTCTCATTCCATACTTGTTCCTGGGAAAATATATTTTCTGAGGCCATTTTAAAGGAATAAGGTCCTTAGGCCAAGCTTCAGGCTGAGAAGTTCTTTGAAAAAATCATTTTTGAAAGATCATTTGTGGATTTGCTGTGAGGTTAAGCCCTAGTCTTTGGATTGAACTGTGTAGAAGGGTTGACTTTGTGCATTTGTGGAATTTAGGGAAGAGCTAAAAAGATTTTTTTCAGTTGTGAAGGAGACCTTTCATGAGAACCATGGTAGTCTGGGAACCAAGATTACAAATTCCTTCCAAATGATCCTGTTTCTCTTCATAAAACCACAGGTATTTAAATCAGGGAAAAGATGAGCTTCTCTCAGGTTTTTAAAGGCAAGGAGGGAGGCACCTAATGCCATGGAGTAATGGATATAAAAGGTTAATCTTGCTTCAGAAATCCAAGTAGCTCAGTAAAAGCAATGACTGCCTCCTTCAAGCATTTCTGGAAAATATGAACTTCAGAAACCTTTCATAATCTTCATCTTCTTGCAGTGCTCAGTAGACAAGGCAGCAATTTTCTGTCTTTGTTAAAGCAGCTAAAAATACTTCATGGCAAACTACAAAATGATTAATCATCCCTCAGCATTTGGAGCTTTCAAAGGCATATTTCTGGACCACTAATCCATACCTGAAAGGGTTTTCTGCCTTTTTAGCTCTCTCATAAACTTGGTTCTTGGTACACCAAATCTGCACATAAAAATAATAGAACTTTTTTCTTAATCTTGTATGTTTTCTGTCTCAAATTCTTTTACACAACTATTTCTCAATTAACTTGCACTTCAAATTATTGTCCGGCACAGGATGATTTTGAATCCTGATTTATTTCAGGTCAATTTATGTCAACCTAAATAGTACCACATGTCTTTTTTTCCTTAAGACTTGAAGTCAGACATAGAGTCTGGTCCAGTGCCATTAACGTAAATGTATACCTTTCTATTGACAGCACTGTGTGTTCTACAGGGTTTTAGATGTTCTCTGCTTCCAGATTTTTGTATTACAATTTCAAGCCTTCTCAGCTCTCCTGGAAATCAGCAATGACTATGATAATGGCTTTTCTTTATTTGTCACTTTTAACTGTGGTGGGCATAGCTACAAGTAAAATAACATATGGCTCAGAGGAAATTAGTCTGTACTAAGCAAGAAAGACAGTCCGCTATAATTAGTGGCACAAGATTACAGCAAGACTAATACAAGACACTGTAATTCCTGTATGGCATCCCATGTCTGTCCCTGACTCATGACTTTGAATCAACCTGTTATTTTCTTAAAACTCTGACCCTTGTAATCTGAGAGGGAAGAACTTTATTTCTGCATTTTAGCATCCCTCAGCATATCCAACTTATGTCCATTCAGTCTTCACCAGAAGTGTTCACCAGTTGACAGACCTGATATAAAAGGTGAGAATGTAGTAACTTCTCATCCACCAAAGCAAAAACTGTTCTCTTCACTCTGTAACGGGCTGTTGTACTCAAATACCGTAAAAGTTATGACTTTTTTTTTCTTTCCAGAAGCAATCACATTCCTTATCACTGATAAAATACAACCTATGTGACAAAAAAGCGTAACATCAGAAATTCACTGGAGTCTGTCAGCCCAAAACCTCAGTGGGACTCAATGTGGGCCTGGAGACTGCAGAGGATCAGTGAATTAAGGTAGGAAGCAATAGTATGTTAAACAATANGAGTTTAAATCATTTAACTGCTATACTGGATGAGGTTAAAAAAAATTCAATACCTGAATAACAGGGGTGTTTATGCTCTCTGGCAAAATTTAAAAAATAAATAGAGTGTAAAGGAAAACTGTACTGTCAGAATGCTTATGTAAAAAATATCTTAGGTGTGCTGCATGTCTTTGCTATTTCTACATAAAGCTTATGAGCATTAAGAACAAAAATTGAATAGAAAGCAGAAACATTTTTCTGGAAAAAAAGTAGTGTCTTGAACATTTCTATGGAATTAATTCAAGATCTGATCATTATGGAAGATGTCACAACAACACTGGCAAATTGAGAATGTGGAGATCAGAGGGGCAACCAAATACCTCTAAGCCTTCAGGGATATGAAAGTGTTATGGTATTCACACACCCTTAAAAAGACTTATTCTTGTTTTTAAAAGCATTTATTACTTTGGAGGAAAATTATTCTCTGTGCTACAAGATAATGATGTTCTCATTTTAGATGGCTAGATAGAAGCCCTTTGGTTCATGAACTCTCTACATTTGTAAAGCTTACCCAAAAATCAATTATTTTAAGTAGTTTCATTACATATCTTAAAGCCGGTTTACCTAAAGGGTTGTATTTATACTGTGCCATTCCTCAACTTAAGTAAGTTTTACATTCATTGTTTATTTTGTTTATTGCCTAAATGTGTCTGTTTGTTTTAACTTGTGAGAATCTCATAAAACCTCATTTTCCACTCTGTGAGTTCTAGGCATTATTTTTGGCTGGGATGGTTGTGTTTTGAGTAAACAATAATTAACAGTGGTATACATGTCAGCATTTTTAAACAAATCCATCTATATAAACCTGAAAATGATTTTAAAGTGGAATTCCAGGATTTTCACATGGATATTATGACATGGAGCAATACGTAAAGCCTTGATATTAAGAAATTTCACTGAAGCTATTTCAGAGACAGTTACAAACCTGTACTTTTGCCTCAGTTAAACTGATCACCAGATCCTCTATTGGGGTCAATATATTCCTTTTAACTTGTGCTATGGTGACCTTGGAAATTTAGGCTTGGTCACTTTCAGCTATTTCATTAGCATTTTGAAGTTCTCTAGTATCATTTCCTCCCTAGTGGTAATTGATAAGAATTAAACACTCAGGTTGGATTCATGGCATTTCAGACTGGTAAAAAAATGCACTTCTTTATGTTATGCATTGTTTACCACAACATTGCATATAAAAGGCTTGGGAAGACAGAATATCTATGAGGGTTCACAAATATATGTATCTGCTTACTTCACACGTACATGTATGATGGGTTGTATATGACACTGGAAACCTCTTGGGACCCCATTCACCACTGAATCTTTTTAGTTTTATGCTGGCATATAACTCCACTGTGTCTAAAAGACTACAAAAGCCTAAAACTGGAGGAAAACAATGGCAATCAATATTCAAGGAATTGGATTTAATGTGAGAAACAGGCAGACTTCACATCAGTGCATTCATCTGTCTTTGCACTTGTGCAATTACTGATCTATCCTTTAAGGGAGAGGTAAGTTTCAAAGCATCTTTATATGGCTGTTTTTTTTGGGTTTTTTTTTTTTTAATGATCTACTCAATGACACAATGACACCCTTGCCTTTCTTCCCCACATTAATTTCTGGAAAATTATGAGAGTTCTTTCTCTTGATGAATCTTCTATAGAAGTAGAGGAGATTTTCTTAAACTTCTCTGAATCTGTTAAACTGCTCAGAATCTACAGGATTTTCAGGCAAAGCAATCAAGCCATTAACACAGCGATCCTGTACTTCAGTGTTACTCTTAAACACCTGGTGCCAGTAATGCTGCTGCTTTAGAAGGAAAGGTAAAGAAAAGAACGCATATTAAGCCATACACAGAGCTTTTGAGGCTTCTTTTCTGAGAGATCCATGACTTGTGGGCCACAAAAGAAGCTGTGGCTTCTTTTTGGCAGACAAAGCTTTCCTCTTTCCTCTTCTTTCCTCTTTTCCCTCCCTCCCTCCCTCCCCCCACTTCCCTCTTTCTGTTATGCTGCTCTGTGCCAGTCAAACCCTGTTCATTTGTTTTGATGGCATCACTTTACGTGGCACACCAAGGAGGCAGTTTCCCAGAGGGTGGAACTAATGCAACACAACAGGAAATTTGCCTTGAGTTTGTTCTTATAATATTTTTTTGTTCTCCCTTCAGCCATTCACCATGTTTTAAATGGATATAAGAAAGTTGTGAGCCACCTCTTCATACCACACATCCAGTCTAACACAGCTGATATTAATGAAGCAAGAGTTTGACAATATCCTGAGCCTTTGGTGGCAGGATCTTGTCCAGCATTTTGGGAAAAATAGGGTCTGAAGTCAGAGCATGTGGAATTAACTAAGATGCTTTATGTGGGGTCTTGGTGATAAGGAGTGTGCAGGCAGGACAATCCACTTATGTTTTACAAACTGATCAGGGCGTGGGCAGGAACAGGCCATCCCGTAAGCAAACTGGACGATTGTTGTGGGTGCCAGCACTGAAGGACTAGCATTTCAAGAGCTAACTATAGATCAGCACTTCTGAACGTTTAGCATGTATGCTGGTTTTGGCTGGGTTAGAGTTAATTTTCTCCAAAGTAGCCAGTATGGGACAATGTTTTGGATTTGTGCTGGAAACAGTGTTGATAATACAGGGATGTTTTGGTTACTGCTAAGCAGTGCTTATACAGCGTCAAGGTCTTTTCTACCTCTTACACCACCCCACCAGCGAGTAGGCACAAGAAGTTGGGAGGGGACACAGCTGGGACAGTTGACACCAACTGACCAAAGGGATATTCCACAAAATATGACATCATGTTCAGCATATAAAGCTGGGGGAAGCAGGAGGAAGGGGGATGTTTGGAGTGATGGCATTTGTCTTCCCAAGTAACTGTTATGTGTGATGGAGCCCTGCTTTCCTGGAGATGGCTGAACACCTGCCTGCCAATGGGAAGTAGTGAAGCATAGAATGTCTTGAGTTGGAAGGGACCCACAAGGATCATCAAGTCCAACTCCTGACCCTGTATAGAAAATTCACACCATGCATTTGAGGGTGTTGTCCAAATGCTTCTTGAATACTGTCAGGCTTGGTGCAATGACTACCTCCCTGGGGAGCCTGTTCCAGTGCTCCACCACCCTCTGGGTGAAGAACCTTTTCCTAATATCCAACCTAAACCTCTCCTGGCATATCCTCCTGCCATTCCCTCGGGCCCTATCATTGGTCGCCAGGGAGAAGAGATCGGCACCTGCCCCTCCTCTTCCCCTTGTGAGGAAGCTGAAGACCGCGATAAGGTCTCCCCTCAGTCTCCTCTTCTCCAGGCTGAACAGACCAAGTGACTTCAGCTGCTCCTCATATGGCTTCCCCTCTAAACCCTCCACTGTCTTTGTGGCTCTCCTCTGGACCCTCTCTAGTAGCTTCACATCCTTTTTATACTGTGGGGCCCAAAACTTGCACACAGTACTCAAGATGAGGCCGCATGAGTGCAGAGTAGAGCAGGACAATCATCTCCCTTGACCGGCTAGTAATAAAGTGCTTGATGCACCCCAGGACACAGTTCGCCCTCTTGGCTGCCAGGGCACACTGTTGGCTCATGTTCAGCTTGCCGTTGACCAGAAGCCCCAGGCCCCTCTCTGCGGGGCTGCTCTCCAGCCTCTCCTTCCCCAGTCTGTAAGTAACTGAATGAATGAATTCCTTGTGTTGCTTTGCTTGTGTGTGCAGCTTTTGCTTTACTTATTAAACTGTCTTTACCTCAACCCACAAGTTTTCTCACTTTCACTCTTCTGATTCTCTCCCCAATCCCATTGTGGGGGGGAGTGAGTGAGCAGCTGTGTGATGTTTCTTTGCCAGCTGGGTTTAAACCAAGACAATCCTTTTTGGTTCCCAACGTGGGGCTTGAAGGGTTGGAAATAATGGCAGATTTGATTGGAATGTGCGAGATCAAATCTATAGCTGTTATTGCTGTTTAGCTATTAACTGGCAGGCTCCTGTGCTTGCCATGGGGCTTGCTTGCCTTACTGGATATTAGAGTCTAGTTCTTGTTAATGGCTGCGTTTTGCTTTCCCTGCTTGCGGTACTGCTGTACTGCTTATCACCTTACTCTGCTGTGCCTGGGAGCATTCTGATAACGGTAATGGCGATGTGCCTGGGCTGGCAGATGGCCACGCCATCGCTGCTGTTTTAGTGCTGCTGTACTGGACAGGCTGGAACTCCACTGTGAAATCAAGTTGAAAGGACTGTGACCTGTGGATGAGTCCACACGGGAGCAGGACACCCCGAAGCATCTGTGGCCATGAATAAGCCCATGCCAGAGCATGTATATCTCAAAGCGTCTGTACCCATGGTTATGTCTGTGCCACAGCAGGTATGCCTCTGAAGGGATTGTGGCCCAAGGATAAGTCCATGCTGGAGAAGGTACACCTGGAAGCATCTGTGGCTGTGGATAAGTCCATGCTGCAGCAGGTACACCTTGAAGCATCAGTGGCTGTGCATGAGGTCCTGCTGGAACACCTTAAAGCATGTGGCCATGAATAAGCCCATGACAGAGCAGGTAAACCCTTGGAGGGACTGCAGTCATGGGTAAGGTTGTGTTGGAGCAGGCTTACTTCTGAAGAGACTGTGGCTGTGGGTAGGGCCACGCTGGAGCAGATATATCTTTGAAGGCATTGTGGCCCATGGAGAAGGCCACGCTGGAACAGGTGCACCTGAAAGCAACTGTTGCTGTGGATAAGTCTCTGCTGCAGCAGGTATACCCATGGAGAGACTGTGTCTCACAGGCGAGGCTCCACTTGGAGCAGGTACACCCCAAAGGGACTGCAGTCTGTGGATAAGTCCAAGCGGGAGCAGAGGCAAGGGGAGGAGTTCATTGCAATGTTAAACCCAATGGCCTGGTCCAAAGGGACCAGGGATGGAGATTGTAATGGATATACCTTTAAATTGTTGTAATCCATAATTTTAGTCGCATGTTATGGGAATTACTATAGCAGGAGCCACCTGAACCAATGGAGGACAAGCCCTAAAAGAAGCAGTGCAAGTGCAGCAGTGACCTGACCTGAGCTGGCTTTGGTGTCCAGTAACTCCAAACAACACACCACCTCTCCTGTCCTGAGTGACTACCATAACAGATGGAGACCAAAGTCATGGACTAAATGAACTCAGTGGACATTTTGTGGACATTTGTGGACATTTTACAGACATTTTATGGGCGTGGTCCGTAGACTAAGGGAATGATATCTGTGTATTATATCAAAGGATGGGAAGGTGGGTGGTGGTTAACAAGGCTGTATTGGATAGTGTGGGACCTGAGCATGACGTAAATGATACGGAATAAGGGGGGGGGAATGTGCTGCTTTTGGCTGGGATAGAGTCAATTTTCTCCCTAGTAGTTAGTACGGGGCTATGTTTTGGATTTGTGCTGGAAACAGTGTTGATAATACAGGGATGTTTTTGTTATTGCTAGGCAGTGCTTACACAGAGTCAAGGCCTTTTCTGCCTCTCACACCACCCCACCAGTGAGTAGGCTGGGGGTGCACAAGAAATTGGGAGGGGACACAGCTGGGACAGCTGACCCCAACTGACCAAAGGGATGTTCTGTACCATATGGCATCACGCTCAACATATCAAGTTGTGGGAAGAAGAAGGAATGGGGGAATGTTCGGAGTGATGGCGTTTGTCGTCCCAAGTAACCGTTACATATGATGGAGCCCTGCTTTCCTGGAGATGGCTGAACACCTGGCTGCCAATGGGAAGTAGTGAATAACTTCCTTATTTTGCTTTGCTTGCATGCGTGGCTTTTGCTTTACTTACTAAACTGTCTTTATCTCAACCCACAAGTTTTCTCACTTTTACCCTTCTGATTCATCCCACCAGGGGGGAGTGAGTGAGCAGATGTGTGGTGCTTAGTTGCTGGCTGGGGCTAAACAAAGACACAATTTGTTAGATACAAATGTTGGAAAATGGATAGAAATATTTAATTTTGCTGATGGCAGCAGCCCATTTTCCATACTGTAACCTCTCTTCATTGCAGTAATTACAACTTGCAGAATTATAAGTTATTATTTGCAGAATACGTTATCTTTTTCTTAGATTGTATAGATCAAACTCTAGCTATTCAAACCCTACAAAAATGTGATCACTGAGTACTAGGCAGAAAATACATTCCTCAACACTGGTAATTCTCATCTCCCTCCACAGCTGTCCTCCACGGAGGAGCGCAATGAAGTATCTGTTCCCTTGTGATATGTCAGCGTTAGACATTTTAATGTTTTGGTATACTTTAAACTGCAGAGGAAACTACATACACTTAGAGTTTAATCACAGCATCACAATCAGTTTTTAATATAATGGATTATATACAAAAAGAATCTTACAATTGAAACAACAGTCATAAATGCTTCCAGACTCCACTAAAACAAAAGCAGTAGGTTTCCTCTCTAGGACAGATTTAAGACAACTTTAAAATATCTTTTTAAGCTCAGATGATTTTTTTTGTCAGTTTGTTCAAGTTGCTGTTAACAGACTCACCTCTATGCTATTCATTTCCTGTGTTAAATCCCTGCTTTCATTATTTTTTAATAAAAAGTAGATTTTCATTAGAAAGTCCATTACTCAGAGTAGTACAAGAAAAGTTCACAAAACATTTTAAAATTAATCATTTAAAATTGCATCTGTACAGCTCTGACTTATCTGCAAGTATTTTTACCATGTGTGTCCAAGGTACAAGTTTGTACTTAATAACTTTGTGCACAGCATTTAGTTCTTGTTCTCTTAGGAGAACCACGATGGAAACTTAGCTCTACTTTTGCCACCTTTGTTTTATTTTTGTTTAGAACCTTCCTTTTTTGTAGCATATGTCGCCACTTACCTGCTCTGTAATTACTGCCTCTCTTAACAGCCTTTACTGGTGAGTTTGTTAAATATGCCTGCTCTCCGTCTCACTTTTGGTTGTATAGCTTACAATTGTGGCTGTCCTTGACTGTCTGTTAGAGGAAAGTGGAAGTTCATGTAATCTCAAATTACAGTTGATCTAGTTTCAGTTCAAGTCTTACTACAGTAATTGTCCTGAGATATTATGGTGAAGGAATATAAGAAATTAATCTCAAACAAAAGGAAAAAAAAGGTAGATCCCAGTATGTGTGATTTATCTTGTTACTTAATTTCTTTATGTTTTTGATGTGTACTACTGTTGCAGAAATTTTATCACCATCTCCTACAGGTTCTCAACCTCTCTGCTTTAGCAGCAAACTATTTTAATAGTTTAACTAATATTTTTTACTGCTGTGTTCATTAAGTTCTGTTAGCAATAATAAAATTATTTACTTCCTGAATTAGACTTTTATCCCAATTACCATTAATATAAAATAATTTTCTTTACCAAAATTCAGGGGAATTTCTTTTTTATACAACTGCACTTGATGTTGTAATCTAAGGCATAAACCTAAAGGTCAATCAAGAAATAAAAACATTTAACTGGATTGGATAAAGCTAGTCATATACATTTATATCCAACTCTAAATATGGAAGTAGAGATACCAATGAAGAAAGTCACTGAGGGAGAAAGCTTTATTTGAGTAAACATATAGCCATTTGATTGGGATAAATTATTCTACGAACAAAGAAACAAGAGAAGAATACAAGCATATGTGAAACAGGAGTTTACTAAACTCTTGAATGCCAGATGTCATTTTAATAGACAAACTGAAATAAAAGAGGAAGAAGCCTCAGTGAGAGAAAGGCATACCATTATTAGAAGTATGAAGAGGATACACACAATCATTTGTTGGCTCAGTTGAAGACAACAGTTTGCTACTCCTTTATAACCTGATGACATTTGTGCGTGTGCCATGTCTTTATCTTGAAAAGCTGTGGGGCAATACACCGTCTTTCTACTCTTTCCCTGTACTGCACCTAACAAAACAGTGGTGCTGTGGCAGCAATTGATAATACTTCCCACACTCATCAACAAGGAAATAATAACCTAATCTAAATACAAAACCTTTACAAAAAGAACAAATGGTCAAAGTAGTCTTGTTACTGGAAAACAGTAAACCAGACAATTGGAGAATTATGTCAGTGTAATCTTTTATGTTGCTAACGTGGTAAATTTTACTTAGCAAGACTATGAAAGTTTATTTCCATAGAGAAGGTGTGATGTTGAATACCAAAAGATTACCCAGCTATATCACCTAATTGGGGATAACCTGGGTTTGAGTTTGCCGTAGACTTTTTCTCAAAATTTGAAAAGAAATAGAGAAGCAGACAGGGAGATATTTTTCTGCAGAGGTCAAGAGTTCAAAGTAAAAACTTCTTAAAAAAGTAAGAAAAAGTAGATAACATTTTCCTGAATTCTCTAACAAGAAGTGGCAGGGAGCTCAGTTGACATATGCATATTTTAATTTTTTAAAAGAGAGAAAGAGAATGAATTTAGAGTGATAAGATATTAAAGCAGACTGAAATCAAGAACAAGTATGTACACAGCAGCAAGTGACTTTCCTGCAGTGAGTTTTATTTATGTCTTTGATGTTAAGGCAAAATCTGGATTATTTCTGTTTGTGCAGACAAAGGAAATACAGGTAAAAATGGTACTCTGTTCATTGGGGAAGATTAGAGGATGAAGAAACACAACAGAGAATTGATGGATAAAAATGAATTTTACTGTGGACAAAAACAATAGACATAAAACAGGTATGATTAGAGCTTAGCAACTTCATTGAACAGAAAATGAAGTTATTAGAAGAAGATGAGAAGAAAAATAATGGAAATCAGACATCACTAAAAAAAGTGAGGTTAGCAAGCGGGAAAATAACATCAAAAACGTAAAAAACTTAAGGAAATATATCTGTTCAAGAAGCTGAAATCCATTAGTGAGGTAGTCAAGGAACCAATATTGTAGGATTTAAATCTGAGTGATATTTGCAGGACAATGAAAGTGCTAACAGTACTATTTCCAGTATAAAGAGTAGGAAAACATTACTAATGATATTTAGCCTCTCTGGAAATAACTTGAATGAGATAGAAACAATTGGAGAGAGTGAGGAGTAAGTTGATTTTTACTCTATCTCCTTGTTTTGTCACAGTGAAGGTGAAATTGTCATTTTGCCTGAGCATCACATCACCTACAGAAACATTCTACTAGTCTCTATCTTTGTTGTCATTTCATAAGGGATATGAATAGGGATTCTTTTTTTTTTTTTATCCTTTGTGAGCACATTGTCACAGCTGCAGCCTTCCTCTGTCTCTGTGCAGATATAAACTGTGATAGTGATTTGGCCACTGCTGCAGAACAGGTGCGCTTGAACTTCCCCCTAGAGAAACTCCCCAAAGGGACCAAAAGGGTTTAGATTCAAAACCAACTCCTAATCAAAAATAAAAATGTAAAAAAGAGAGTATTAACTTTCAAAATCAAAAGAACTCAAAGCAATGAACAAACAGAACGGAAATAGAGAGACTAGTACGTTAATCTCCTGCTGCCCATTGTGTCCCCGTAGACTAGAACTTACTTCTGTGTTTCAGTTCAATTAACTTGTTACTTTCTGAACAACAGCAAAATTTGTTTATTGTCCCTTCTGTTCCAGAGAAGCTCTTTCCACTGTGTCTGTGGCCTTGCTGCCAGACTCATCCTCCCTGCTGCCTCTTAGCCTCTGCATGAGCTCCAGCCTCTGTGCTGGATCTCGCTTGCCAGCTCTGCAACCTTTCCTGCTCTGATGGTACTCAACAGCTCCCTGGGGACATGAGTGGCCTCCTGCCTTTCTAGAGGGCTCTGCTGGTGACAGTCTCTCCTTGAGGAGATGATAAACATATACTTGGGAACATAGACATATAGATTTGAACAAAGACGGCCGAGTGAGCAAATTGTCTATTATACATTAAAACACTGTACATTTCCTGGTGGATATCTGATTTATTTTCATGGATTTATTTCTATTTAGTTCTTTGATTGGCTTAAAATTACATTAGCTTACCTTTTACTTACTGGGCAAGGCAAGATTTGAATCACTGGGAGGTTATGTGTTATTAATAAAATGTAGTTAGTTGAATGATACAAATTCATTTTAGTTTCTGGCTTAAGTGGTGCTATTTCTGCATACACTAGCCTTGAAATTCTCCTCCTTACTGGAAATAATTTCTAGGAGATGTATCAGACAATTAAAATTGAGATTTCTGGGTGGTTTTTCTAATGAAGCATTAATACAGTACACTTTTATTTCTTTGGCTTGCTCTTATATTTGTATCCTTTTCTCATGCTACTTTGTAAGTCTTACATCAAATACTATAGTGGTAATCCCCTTCCAACATGCCCTTCATAGTTTTGAGTGCTTTGCTTGTTTTGTACTCCTGCAGCTTCTATTCCTACAGTTTAAGCCAGTTACACAGAAGCAGTCAATAGCAGTACCTGGTGGTGATGGGAGCACTCAGAAAAAAAGCACATTTTGTAAAGCTCAAGATCTCAGTTAAGAACTTAATTTCACTGTTGGGGAAAAAAAAAAAAAAAAACCAAACCCACAAAGCAAAACAAACTAAAGAAACAGTAACCAACTCAACAAACCAATACTACTCTAGATGGATAAAGAGCTAACACTGTTTAGGCTGAGAACAGTACCCTTGCTAAAAATTCATAAACTACATTCTTCTAGGTTTCTCTTTTGCATTTTTTTTTGTTTGATGTATTCCTAAAAATGGTTCCCTACAGAAGTTCACTGAATTGTAAATATTTGGCATAAATTACCCCTTTTCATGGTTCTATGGAATGGTTTAGTTGAATGGTGAAAGATAGAAAATTTCAGTTGCTGCATGGAACAATCTCCTTGTAAAATGACTGACAGTATAGTTATAGAAGATAAGTAATAGAGGAAGCAAAAACTGAATTGAGTTGTCATTGCTGTTAAAACCGTTGCAGAGAACATTTATTAAAAAAATAACAACTTTTCAAAGGATTATATTTCATTGTATATTAATACAGTCCAATGATAACAAGAGGGTCTTGAGAGCATGCTTTAATTTTTGTAGAATGAATCATTTCCTAAAACAAGTAGAAATTATAAATCTGTCTAAGCAATATGTTTTGTATCTTGTAGATCAGAAAATGCTATTTTGTTAGATGACTTCAGTACTAAATAAGCTATAAATAACCAAGCAGAAGAAAATGAGTCAGGGAGGAAAAGAAAATAATAAATAGGAGAAACTCATCATTTTCCCTTCTAAACCTGAGTGAGGGTTGGTGTCTATCTAGGAGTCATGGTGCTCTAGTTCCCTTGAGGCAAAAGAGAGTAAATTGCCAGTAGCAGACAGTGTGAGGGCAGTTGTACATGAAGCAGGTGAAGAGGAGAATCTCTTTGTGATTGCTTTCTAAACCATGAAGCAGGTTTGGGCAGGCAAGGGGTACGTCTTGTACTTTACACCTTCCGTCTGTGGTTGTGTCACTTTCATATAACATTCATAATATTGTATATTCAATGTTTTTATTAATTTTGAGAAACTTTCTGTTGAGTTTGTCTGGGTTTTTACTATTTTATTTTATTTATTTTCTTTCTCTGGGGGAGGATTTTCTGGAGTACGGTGGTTCTCTGCTCTTATTCCTAACAGCAATGGAAAAATTCCAATGATGTTGCACAAACAGTTTATTTCTATTACTCACTTGCATGGATAAACAGCCAAAGGCTCCAGTCTGGCCTACAGCCTTACAGAATTTCTGCAAAATTTTGTAAACTTAGAAAATTTACATTGTTGTTTCCAAATTCAAATATGAAATGCAGATCACAACCTAATGTTGATTAATAATGTTTAAAGAGTTGGACTGTTTATTTGGAGAAAATCAAGTGAATGAAATGGAAGTAACTTGGACTAGCTCCCTTTCACTTGTTCATTTTCTGTTTCTTTCTGGAAAAAATCTTCCTGGATGTCTGGAGGAGTTAATGAAACTTAAATTGCAGGTACTTGACTTGATTCAGCAAAAAAGAATGTGTGTGCTTTCTGTGAATTGAATTCAAAGACAGTTGTGGTAAATATATTTTCACCTAATTGATTCAACGTTGTACATTGGCTTTTAGCCTGCTCATGTTTTTTATCCTCAATTAGACAAAGTTTAAAATTCAGGGAACAATTAAAATGTTACCATAAAAATAGGACTACAGGTTACACTCCTGCACAATTTTCGGCTACTGCATGGTACTTAGAAGGAAGATTTTTATCATAACAATAATAACACTTACAAGCAGGCCTTGAAATAAGGGGAGAAAAATAAAGATCAAACTTGTTTTACAAATTACAATGTGAGCCTATCATCAGATTTTATAAAATACTGCTACTGTGTTTTACTTAGCTCAACTCTTAAGGAAAATCATAGACAGTGATTTGGAAAATCTCGCCCTCAACAGCATAAACATAATCAATTCTCTTCTAAACAGAAGCAATAAGAGCTGTTAAATATGTTGTCAATGCATAATTTGCATTTTAATAGTGAAAGTCTGCTGAGAAATTACAGTTTTCTGCCTTTTTAAAGTATGTATATGACACTTGAATGTTGTATAGTATTACTGTTGGAACATAGAGATTTTCAGTTTTCTCTAATATCATTTGTTATGAGCATTAACGTTGTGCTTCCAGCTCTTGCTGATTAACAGGCAGTCATTTTTTTTTTCCTTTCTACAGCTAATGTCACTACAAAAATAATATTAGTTAAAATAAGCATCATTTTGAAAAAAAAAAAGTATTTCACTGTAATATATTATTTTCTTCTTGCAAATTTTGCTTGTCAGGTTCTTCATGGAACATGTTGTTCTCTCTCTCTCTCTAGACACAATGTCTGACAGTTCTCTACTGTAATATTGCCCTCTGTAACATAAAATTAAAACATGTCTAGAAAATAGAAAGCATTCTTCATGACTAAATATTGTCTTTCATATCCCCAGACTTTCTCCCTTTATTCAAATTCATGCATTTGAGATGGCTTCTACACAGCCTGTTATAGCAGCATAAGATAGTGTAAATGGTACAAACACATAGCAAAAGTATTCTACCTAGCTGCACATGCAATGTTTTTGCCTGTTTTACTAACACTTAACTTAAAAATTATAACAAAGTAGAGGATCATTATCGTAGGCTTAATGTAAATGAAAAGCACGTCTTCATCTAGAAAAGATGAAAGCAGATAAAAAGGTGGATGTCTGGAGAGAGTGAAAGAACAGTTACCTCTCACGAGCTCTGACACATCTTTTGTGCTCTCCCAGGAGAAACATGTAAGTGCATTCAAGCTGCTTTAGGTGAGAGGGTAATTTTCTATGAAAGTATTTTCTGACTCAGTTCACTTATAAAAAGGTAGTTTTATCCCTCCTCTAGCAGAGTTTAAGATGGGGAGGGGGACAGAGAGGAAAGAGGCGGAGATTGTAACGGTGGGTAAAACGTAGTGGTCGGCTCCGTGCTCTAAGGCTGAGGTAGTTACCAGTTGCTCAGTGGCAGCCTATAAATACAATACCGTCTCCATCAACTTGCTCAGGGAGCTTGTGGCATAGCCATATCCAAGCTTTCATGTATGAGACCTTTAACACCAGAGCAGCTTTTTTTTGTGGTATGATGATTTCCTTCATCCTTATTGCTTTCTGAACAGGTAATAATACAGTTTGAAAGAATGCCAAACATTGGTTATCTGGCAGTTATGCAAGGGCAAGATGAATGCTTTCAAGCAGGATGCGAAGCTATGGAAGATGTACCACTCTGTGTGGTTTCAGATCCTGTGTGAATTAAAAAAACAACCAAGCAAGCAACCAAGCAAAACACCACAGAAACTTCACAAACTGTGATTCTTAATTAGAGAAGTAAAGCCTAAGTTTGGAATACTTAACAGCAATTGTGAGTAAGAGAACTTCTTAATCCAAATAAAATATCAGCTAGAGACTGTGATGTGAGACCTTGGATGGCACATAAGAACAGATGTAATCTCACCTGCCTCTAAAAACTTTGCAGCTATGCTTGTATAGCACCACTATAGGTTTGTTTTTATTCAAGGAGTGACACATCTGCACTTCACCATACTTCACCCAGGCTTAAACATATTATGCTTTAACTACCATTACCCAGGCTCTTTCATCCCATGGCAGACATTTTGCTTTCATTTTATTTGGTTTTACTGAGTGCTTATTTTATGACAGGCTCCTGGGTTTTTGTTTGTTTATTTTTCAGGGGAGGTTGAGGGTGGGGATATTCTCACTTGCATTCAGACTGTTTAATACTTTGCAAATGTGAAGTTACATTCCTTTTAAGGAAACATAATTTTCAACTACAAATATACACTATCCCCTGTGACCAAAGAATATTTCATCTAGGGTAATAAAAGAATATTTGTGGTGGTGAACTCCCTTAGGATGAAATATTTCTATTTCTCATTATAAATCTGTGTGAACGTTTTAAAAATATATGAGTTTGTTATAATACTATAAACACAGGCATCCACATTTTTACACAGAAATGTCTAGTATGTATGTGTGTATATGTGTGAACAAACACGCTCATTCATCCATCCACTTAAAAAAAACCACTTAAGACAAATACTTATATTATCCTTTGGTTAGCTACACACACACACACATATACTTTTATATATATATAAACCAGAAGACTGCATATTTATTAGTTTGTTTTCACTGATAATTGTATGTTAGCCCAAAATCATATGTAATGTGCTGCATTGGAGCTACGGTCAACAAAACTTTGTTGTAAATGTCTTTAAAAGTTGGGGAAGGTTTAAGCCCAAAGATATTTGTCAGTGCAGACTAAAGATCAATATTTTCATTCTAATGACAATTTCTTTAGCATCTTGTAAATGTTTTCAGACATCACTTTAACAGGTACTGCCTCTGGAAATAAAAAGACTTTGAAGAATTGTGGTAGCACAGAAATGCTTATTTCCTGATATTTTTAATTTAGCAACATGTTGAGTTGGATATGGTCTACAAGCACTCTAGCCAGTGCTTACAAACTGTATGCATTTGATACTTTTACAATTACATAAATACAGTTGGAGCAGGTTTTTCATCATGTTTATTCTTGCTGAAAAGCAAAATTATAGAAAGAGTTTCCAAATAATAATATGTTGATAATCTTTGCCAAGGCATCTAGGAATTCATACGTTATGCTCCTAAAGTCACTGACACAAATAATATTTATCAGAAATCAGTGTTCTTATAGCCAAGTATAATTATCTGAAAGTTCTAGGTTCCACTCTACATGAGCTTGGTAGCAAACCTGAACAATACCTCTGATCTTTAAAGATCATTTTTTGCTATACATAAGACTTGAGAGAAATAGAAAAAACAATCATGCTCCTCTTTTAGAGCCTCGAATCTATTCCTCTGCCACTTAAGTCTTATTCCCAAAAGTATGCCAATACTGCAATGAGTAAGGAAGGTAGGAATGCAATTTTACATGGTAAAATGTATGAAATAAACAGTAAAGTTAAAACAAACAGAAATATTGTTTCGTATAACACAAAGTCAAGTTGCAGGATTCGTTGTCTTAGGGTGTTGTAAAGGTCAGAATGTATAAAGGCTAAAGATGGGGGTAGGCAAATCCACAAAGAAGAATGAAATCCTGTCAGTGACTATCATACATGATGGCCTGGAGGAAACCTCCAGCTTTAGAGAGCCTTACAAACCGCTCATAAGCAGTACAGGAGGGAAGCCACCGAGGCGAAGGGCTTTGGAGCGGAGGATGGCGCCGGGGGACCCGTGCTAAGGGGGCAAACCCGCGAAGGCAAAAGCGCAGGGAGGGAGAGGGTACCCCTGCCCCCCCCCCAGACCGGGAAAGAGCGGGTTCCTGATGGGCGGCAGCGCTGACTCAGCGGGGACGGGGACGA
>WAAD01006585.1:0-31554 GCA_013389945.1 Fregata magnificens
CCTCCCACAAAATAAAGAGATAAGCAAGGCAGCCAGCAAACTCCGTGACCTGCACATGACCTTGCTACGAAATAACTACTATAGCTATAGCACACTTAATACAGAACTGCCGTTGTCTATCCCACGTTGGGCGCCAAAAAGACTGTGGTGGTTTGACCCCGGCTGGACACCGGGTGCCACCAAGCCGCTCTATCACTCCCCTCCTTAGCAGGGCAGGGGGACAAAATGAGGTGGAAAAAACCAACCTTGTGTATCAAGACAAAGGCGGTTTAGTAAAAGCAAAGGCCGTGCGTGGAAGCCAGAGGAAAAGGCAAACAAAGACCCCACTCCCCACCTCTCACCAGCAGGTGATGCCCAGCCACCTCCCGGGAAGCAGGACCCCAGCACATGCAGCGGTTGCTCCTGAAGACAAATGTCGCAAACAACGAATGCCCCCCACTTCCTCCCAGCTTTATCCCTGAGCAGACGTCACACGGTACGGAATAGCCCCGCTCAGCCCGGGCCGGCTGTCCTGGCCGCCCCCTCCCAAGATCCCGCCCAGCCCCAGCCCACAGCGGGGGTGGGGGAGGGAAATGTTGGAGAGCCAGCCCCGGGGCTGGGCAGGCACCGCCCGGCAACAGCCGAACACTGGTGCCGCCTCCAGCCACCAACACAAAGCACAGCAGGCTGCCACAGGGAAAACCAACTCCATCTCAGCCAGACCCCATACACTAGTATATAACTATTTTGCATGTAATATTAGGTTAATTGTAACCTAGATATCATTATGCACTAAGACAATCTCTTATTATCAGTGGTGCAGGGGCAGTCTGTTAGCTGCTGTTAACCCTGGAAAAATTCCAGTCAAGGAAATGCTGAAAATGTACTCTATTGTAAGCAAAAAGAATTATATTAACTTTGGCACTGATTACAAAAATATTAGTGTTTGCTCCTTCAAGTACAATATTTGCTTTCTTAAAACATAAGTCTCAAGTACTATCCTTAAAAACATGATAGCAGCCACCTTCTGTTTTTTGAGTCTGAACTTAACTTTTGGGTGCAAATCGTGTTGTTTTCTTTAACATATTTTGTAGTCATTTTACACTTTGCTTGTCCAGTTCACTCTCACTCAAAACTTTTTGAAATAAATATAGTTCCTCCCCCTCACCCAGCCTCACTACATATAAATCTGTGAAATCTGATTCACTTACATTTTACCTTCTCTGTAATAACATCCATCAAATGGGTGTCTTCATATACCTGCAGTATTGTCTGTGAGGATAAATGTAACGTTACTTCTTCAAATATTTGCTACAACTACTACTGTTAAATTACAGAAACAGCACCTATACATCAGTTTGTTAAAGGTTACCAATGATAGTTCTCTCAATTATAAAATAGAATAGAATAAAATAAAATAAAATAAAATAATCTAATCTAAACAACATCGAGTTTATAGTTTTCTGAATCAAGAAATTGTAAAGATAATGGACCAGTCTCAGTTGATTCTGGTGGGGATAGCTAAATGACTCCCACTCCCCATCTGTGCAGAGTTGATGGAAAAGGACAGGTTCCTCGTGGGGGATGATTCAGAGCAGGTGCCTTAGGTCCCTTTGTATGCCATTCCCATCAGAAGTTGAGGCTTTTCATTGCTGAACCCCTTGAAAAAGCACTTTCCGGCTCAAATGTCTGCATTAAAACTGTGAATTTAGTCAGGTGCAACAGAGTGGTCCTGAATATTGCTGGTGAATCCGAACATATGATACAAAGCAACAGCTTCTATAAGGGTTTAGTGTTTGTCATGCACTGTTCCTAATGTTTCACCTGTTTGCTGTGTTAACAAACTGCTGACAGAGTTGAAACAGTCTGGAGCTGTCCAGTTAGTGGCAGAAGAACAGCAACTATCCAAATATGTAATTATTATAGAGGTGTAGGGAGAAATTTTGAAATATATTGACTATCAGCTGATGATCAGCTGTTTTTTAGAGATCAATCAACACAGAACCATAGAATCATAGAATAGCCCAGGTTGGAAGGGACTTTGAAAGATCACCTGGTCCAACCTTTTGTGGGAAAGAGAGCCTAGATGAGATTATCTAACACCCTGTCCAATACCATCTCTAAAAACTCCAGCAATGGGGACTGTACCACATCCCTTGGAAAGCTGTTCCAATGAATGATTGTTCTCACTATAAAAAATTTCTTTCTTATGTTGAGATGAAATGTCTCCCATTGTCCCTTGTATTCTCCATGCTTCTTGTGAAGAGAGAGGGTCCGTCCTTTTTGTAGCCGCCCTTTAAGTACTGGAATACTGTGATGAAGTTCCCCCTGAGCCTTCTCTTCTCCAGGGAGAAAAGACCAAACTCCTTCAGTCTTTCCTCACAGGTCAGGTTCTCCAGCCCTTTGATCATCTCTGTGGCCCTCCTTTGGAACATCTCCAGTCTGTCTGCCTCCTTCTTGGGTGTGGGGTGCGGGGAAGGTAATAGTGAGAAACAGGAGGGGAAAGAGGTGCTCCAGGCACCAGAGCAGAGACTCCCCTGCAGCCCATAGAAGCAGCTATGGTGGAGTAGGTATTTTCCTGCAGGTTGTGGGGATGACTGTGCTGGAGCAGATGTGTATTTACTGAAGGAACTGTGGCCCGTGGAGAGCCCCGTGCTGGAGCAGATTTTTCCTGGACTGTACCCACGGAAAGGACCCACTCTGGAGCAGGGGGAAGCATGAGGATGAAGGAGCAGCAGAGAGGAACCGTTATGAACTGATTGCAACCTCCCATTCCCCATCCCCCTGCACCATTCGGGGGAGAAAGCTGAAAGTGTTGGGAATGAAAGAGTGAAGTTGGACTTGGGAAGAAGGGAGGAGTGTGGAGGAAAGGTGTTGTTTTAATGTTTGTCTTTGTTTCTCACTACCCAAATTTATTTTAATTGGTAATAAGTTACATTACTTTTCCTCAAGTCAAGTTTGTTTTGCCCGTGATGGTAATTGGTCAGTGATCCCCCTGTCTTTCTCTCGACCCACAAGCTTTTTTATCTTATTTTCTCCCCCATCCTGTGAGTGAGAGAGCAGCTGGGTGAGCATCTAACAGCTGACCAAGGTCAACCCACCACAACAGTCACATTATTTCTAATTTTTGGCTACTCACTAATAATATAAAAGTGCTTAATGGAATCTTTTAAATACTGTGGGCCCATTGTAAATTTGTTTCCTACTTCTGTTGTCACCATCTTACAATCCAGAAGTTGGAGATGACAGAGAGAGAGAGAATTTTTTTTTCCCAAACCTGAAGGATCATGGCAACAGTTGAGTAACAGAGAGAAAAATGCAGAAACACCTGTAACAACTCAAAAATGATAATTCTATGAAATCAATGAGCACCTTAGGCTAATTCATTCATGCTGATCCAAAATAAGGTAGTGTGCTGTTTACTGACCCTAAGGGCTCTTGGAGAATTTCAGGACTTGGTATTATAGGACTCCTTGCTTTGGTTTAGGAGTTTAGCAAAGTGATTTTCTGAATCAGGCTTGAGTTAGAGTGTAAATGGATGTATAGGCATTCCTGGTCTCAACTCTATAGTGCAATTGAAGGAAGGTGAACTGGCTCAAAAGATGGATAGTTTGCATATATCC
Organism: Fregata magnificens; assembly: GCA_013389945.1. Classification (NCBI taxonomy): domain Eukaryota; kingdom Metazoa; phylum Chordata; class Aves; order Suliformes; family Fregatidae; genus Fregata; species Fregata magnificens. The sequence continues at coordinate 3,603 of WAAD01006585.1, forward strand.
TCACGCTTACTATCTCCAAGCAGATAAATTTGAATTTCTTTGCTGTTAGTTTCACAATCAGATAGTTGACCTGCACATTTTTGTGCACACACAATTTTGTTTTCTGCTGTCTTTGTTCTTGAACTAGGTTAGGTAGCTTTTTAAAAAAGAAGTAATATGTGCAATGCAGGGAAATATGATTATATTTAAGGCAGTGCTGACTGTGCTAACTCCAGCACCAGGTGCAGCACAGTTCATCAGTGTTGGCATGGCATTGCATTAACTGCATTGCTTTTGGGAACAAGCATGTGCAAAGTGCTATATTTCAGCATATGAACATGCTAACTTCATTTTATGACTGCATAAGGGCTTTCATGCTTCTCTCTGCCATGTAGCTGAGAGAAATTAATTTTTACTAACATAATGGAGTACCCATCTTCTAGATCTCTTTAACTGTAGCTTTGGTTACTTTATTTAGAATGCAGATGATCAAGGACTGTTGCTTTCCCTGCTCCATTCTGGATTTGACTCCTGTTTCCAGTGTATATTTTAAAATGATTTTATTTCTAGTGGCTGTGTTTTGCACTCAGTACAATAACAAAAGTTCTTAATGTATCTTTTCAATTTCCCCTCTCCATGTTTAGTTATTTTCAGTAAATTCAATCAGGTGTTCAGGAAATGGTTTCCTTTAAGAAAAGAGGTGGGGAAAGAGCTATTTAATAACTGCATAAGTATCAGAAACTTCACATTCTCCAGTGCTCTAAATACTTCAGATAATTTTTCCAAAATCAACAAATATTTTATCTTTTGTTATAATGAGAGATGTTAAGCCATGCACCTTTTGCTTAATTTTAGACGTGTTCTGTTAATTTTAAGGAAATAAGTAGGACACAACATCCAGGATTGTAACTTGACCCTAATGTTATCAAATACTAAACAGATAGAAATATTACAAAATGGTTCAGTGTTTTGAGAATAGACAATGTGGCCATTTAGTTCCATAGCAACAGCCACTATTAAAGCTCTTAAAAATTTTCATTAAAGGTACAGAGAAAGGATAGACACAGGAAGGAAGAAAAAGAGAAGTAGAGGGGGAGAGGGAGAAAGAGAAAGGAAGGAAAGAAGGAAGGAAGGAAGGAAGGAAGGAAGGAAGGAAGGAAGGAAGGAAGGAAGGAGGCAAGCTTTTGATAAAGATTTTTCTCCTTCTGGCTGTACAAAATTTACAGTGGAGTGAGGGAAGGCAAGGTGAACCAGAAAACAAACATAAAGAAATAACTCCTTGTTATACTTACTTGTATGAAGAGTGATAGTCAGATATATTTTTGTTTGTTTTTTAGGGAGAAGTTTGACCAGGTTCTTCTGGAAGACAACACATAAGAAAGCTGAAAAAAGAAATACACAAAATGAGAAAAGCACAGCAATTATATAAACAATCTTCTGCCTGTGGTGCTAGTTCTTGCTTACACCTTTGGTCCTGGAAACACGAGCAATAAGCATTGTCTTAGCAGCCACTCCAAGGCACAGCATGCTTATAATGTCAGGCTGTTGAATGCTTTTTTTCCCCTGCATTTCTGGACTTAGAAACACAACAGTGTGTGTGGTGGGTTGACCTTGGCTGGCTGCCAGTTGCCCACCCAGCCACTCTCTCACTCCTTTTCCTCAGCAGGACGGGGGGGAAATGAGATAGAAAAGCTCATGGGTCAAGCTAGAGACAGGGATATCGCTTACCAATTACTACCATGGGCAAACCAGACTCAACTATGAGAAGATTAGTTTAATTGATTGGCAATTAAAAATAGAATAGGTTAGTGAGAAACAAAGATGAAAACTAAAATGTATTTCCCCCTCTCCACCTTCTTCCCAGGCTCAGCTTCACTCCTGAGTCTTCTACCTCCTTCCGCCAAGTGGTGCAGGGGGAGGGGGAATTGGGGTTGTGGTCAGTTCATAAAAATTCATCTCTGCTGCTCCTTCCTACTCACGCTCTTCCCCTGCTGCAGCATGGGGTCCCTCCCACAGGATACAGTACTTCATGAACTGCTTCAGTGTGTATCCTTCCCACTGGCTGAAGTTCTTCAAGAACTGCTCCAGCATGGTTTCTTTCCACAGTCCATCAGACACAGACTGCTTCAGCACAGATACTCCACAGGTTCCAGTTCCTGCAAGGAGCACACGGGCTCTCCGTGGGCTGCAGCTTCCTTCAGGGCACATCCACCTGCTCCCGTGTGGGGTCCCCCAGAATGTGGATACCTGCTCCGGCATAGTCCTCTGTGGACTGCAGGGGAAAAACTTGCTACACCATGGTCTTCTTCATGGGCTGCAGGGGGAATACCTACTCGGGCACCTGGAGCACCTTCTCTGCCTCCTTCTTTGACCATGGTGTTCCCTCTGCTGTTTATCACTCTCTCTGTTCCATCTGCTTCTGTCTGTCCAGTATTTTTTGCCCTTTCTTAAGCATATTTTCACAGTGGTGCCACCAGCTTGGCTCAGCTCAGCTGTGCCTTGCTGTGGGTTTGTTGGAGCCAGCTGGAATGGTTGGAACCATCTGTGTCCAGCACAGGGCAGTCCCTGGCCTCTCCTCACAGAGGCTGCCCTGCAGCACACCTGCCCCAACCCACCTTGCCACTTAAACCCAATACAATATGGTAAAAAAGACTCTTGGATGACAAAGGCTAACACTTTTTAAATAAACAGAATGCAGAGAGAGATAGAAAAGTAACAAAAGGAAAAAACAGTGTGGAAAATAAAGGAAAACACTAGGAAACATAGCTTTGTTTTTCAGCTGCTTCTGAAAACTTCACAGAAACTGATAAAAGTAGCATTTAGAAATTAATTTCAAAATTTAATTGAAAAATAACATGTGTTGAAATATATTGCAGAAGAAAAGGCAAAGGGGTTTTTTTGCTACCTTAGGGCTAAGACTACCATATGTGCTAGGCATGCTGCTCTGGCCCCATAAATGCAGCTTACAAGATAGCCAGCTCATTGGAGATGGGAGAGCTGGGACTTACTTCCATGGCAAGCAGCCTCACAGATAGGACAAAGTGAAGGTGAAAAATCTCAGATCTCAGGAAGACATTTAGCAAAATGACAGTTGTCACAGTTTACTTTAGCTCTTTAGCATTTTTTTCCTAAATAGACTATTTGGAAGCTCTAATACATCAGTTTAGGCAGACATGGGAAAGGCAGCTATGATAACAGAGCTGCTGCTGCTTTGTGCATTTGCTCTTTTCTTCTAAAGGGTGAAAAAGACTTTTATTCTGTTGCTGAATTAGGCCTGCTTTCAAAATTATTCCTTTTGTAGTTCCTCATTTTTGATTAGCACAAGCTATTTTAGATACAAATTGATGTACAGAAATGGAGGAAGTTTGTTCCTTCCCCTGCAAGTGACAAAAACATGGGATGGAGAGACTAGATGTGACTACACTTTCACATTGTTTCAACTTTATGAACATCTACTACTGAATACTTTAGAACAATTTTAGATCCCAAGTTAAATGGAATGAGAACAAAGAATAAAAGAAGCCAAGAAGTTTGGCATATGTGCAGTTGGAAGGGTAGCCTCGCATTCTCTGTCTTCAGCCTCAGTGAGGACAGGCGGTAGGATTGCTGCAGGGTGGGATAAAGGCAAAATATTTGTGAACTTAGCTTTCCTCAGGGAATGTTGATTAAGACAAGTTTGGCTCACACTGGGTCAATTATGCTTGGAAATACATAATTAGAAAAAGTTAATGAAGTTGCAGTTTAATTAAATTACAGTAAGATATGATCATCCTTCTTTCTGCTGTGTCCAAATCAATAGTGTTTTGATAATAAAAATCTTCCCTTTACCTTTCTAGGAAATATCATTCATATTTTAATTAGGCATCTGGATAGAAAAAATATTATATTCTCTAAGGAGAGACTTTATTTCTCTGCATTTTTTCCATGCTGACTTGTTTTGCTTATATCAAGTTTGTACCACGTCATCAACGATCCAATTGTAGTTATATCCTACTTAGAATTTTTGTCACATTTACTAACTTTAAACCTATTGCAGTGCAATAGAACATTCTCTCTTGCATGTGCAGTCAGTGACCTATTACAGTCAATGGCATTTTATAAGCATACAGGTGATGTTAAAAAAAACCAACCTAACAACCAAAACACCAAGATCTTACTGTCAAAGTTGTAGATAAACACAGGTAAGTACTAAAAAAGGACACTGAAACCCTGAAGTTACTCCACTTCCATCTGAGATATTCTTAGAGTTCTGGGATCTCAGCAATAAAGTCATGACAAATCACTTGTAGCCAAATTCTGAGACCTATTTTCAGAGTCTGTTAAGTGACTAAAGATGCACAATATTTTAACTGAAAACAGAACTGGAGGATGTCAGTGTACAACCTTTAAGCTGGATACTCTGCCATGATCCTCTAAATTACAAGTAAGGAGAATGGTGTAGTGATACAACATTACTTCTACAGATTAAGAATATATGGATATTTATATGAATATATGGATATTCTAAAATTACCTTCTTCAATGGTCACATTCCAACATGTTCACTGTGTGAGAAAGAAGTCCTGCAGAAGTAACAGGAGGCACACAGTGTAATTAAAATTACTTTTAAAAAAAACAAAGTTAAAGATTTAAGGCAGTATCTGAATTTTACACATGTAATTTTTAGGCTTATTAATAACTGCAGTGTGCTGTCTGTGGAAGAGATATTTCATATTTCATATTTCTACATACCTGATGGTATCAAATGATTTATGTTTGGAATGGTATGATTGGCAGGTGGAGAAATAAGTTTTGCTTTTAATAAGTAAGCAATAAAAATAATTTTAAATATTTAATCCTTATAAATGCATTTATGTTTTAAAATCAAGTAAAACTTTTCTTAGTACAACAACATTTGCTGAAAAATAAGAATCCATGAGTAAGTAAGTTTTGAATTTCCTGGTTTGTCATTTGGTTGTTTATAGGCTCCATGGAAAAAGAAACAGTTGATATATACAGACACTGTGCATTTCTAGTCTTGCGTTTTAGTGAAAATGAAAACTAAACCAGTATAGGGCATGGGTATTTAGTGTGCTTATTTCCAGAATTCTTTATAGCTAAGTTTAACCTTCAGTGTCTTTTTTTCCCCAGACCATTTTGATGATATACTTTGGTATTTAGACCTTTCTTTTCAAAATAAGATTGAACCAGAATGCCTCTTTAAATTTGGTTTGTAATTTTCCTTTTTAATAAATAAAACATTGTCTACAGGTTACAAAGACAGTGGTTCTTGTGCATGTTGGAGTTTTAAAGGGGAAAAGGATATTCAGAACAGATTTTTTATTTAAGAAAAATAAATGAACTACCTTTTACCTAAGACATAAGAAAAGAACAGAGGGTCTCAGGATCTTAACTGTTAATAGAGAACTATGTATGATGTGACATTTGGTCTTTTTTTAATACAAGCCTACAAACTATGATGCCAGATACCATGTTTAGCAGCTTTGCCTCTGATTTGTTTTTGGAACAATGCTTGACAATTCCATTGGAGACAATAAAATAGTTGTTGGCACATTTTAATTACTATATAAAGGCACAGTCATTTCATGGAACTTCAGGGGGTAAAGAAGCCATCAATTACTGTGCTCAGCTTGAGTTTATTTAAACAAATGATTTTCTATTTCTGGATACATAAACTATACACTTCCAGTCCTTTGTGATATTTGCTTCCAGGAGCTTTTCATTTGGGTTATAAAATATCCCAGGCTAACCATATATATTAAAAATCAATGTTACAAAGGACAAGGTGATTATAGGCACCCTACAAGTGCTTTGGAAACAAACATACATTTGTAGAAATCTCTGTGCCACTATTCATTGAGCAGAGCAATATGTTTAACACTGAAGCCCTCAGGCATTTTAAGCCCTCAGTAGCAGAACACAAAAACAATTTTGGCTCATGGGTCTTAAAGCTCCCCCTACTGATTCAGCTCAGTTTCAATAAGGTATAGTAATAAATAAAGATATAAGCTAACTATGGAAACAGTACAAATAGAAGATACACACACCAGGAAGTAAATACGACATGGCCTTATTCAAACTGACTGTTTGCAACACTTCATATTCTTTCCAAATTCAGGATACTCAGACATTATGCATTGTTAGACACAAACGTTACACAGAGATATATCTCTTACTTATATTGAAAATACAATTTGTCAGTTATGACAGCATAAGGGGGGAAAAGTTACCTGGTAGTAAGCAGTGCACTGGTTGATATTTTCTAAGCTACTTTAGGTTCTCACTCTCTAGTTCAGATTAATATTAATGAGTTAAAATGAATAGGGACTGTACTACTAATACACATAAATTTAATTATTTATATTCAGTGCTTGTGAAGGATAAATTATTTCATCTGTTTGGGCCAAAAATGCTTCTTCTGGATATTGCAATACCTACCTTACATTGATGAATATGTGTTTCATTGAAAGAAAGCACTTTATCATCTGTTTTACAGAATGCTGCTTTGATCTTGAGAGGTAATATCCTACACTTGACAGTTACTCTACTTGTGAATATCAAACATATAGGCCTTGGAAAATTCAAAGTTTGTGGAGAAAGTACTTTTAACTACTTCGGATAAGTACATTATCCTACAAATAATAATTAATGTCATAATCTAATTATAAAATGCACATAAAAACTCAGTGCTAATAGACCGACTCATGAAAAGTCTTAATATGAATTGGAGGAACTTAGAGTAAACTTACACCAAAGTAAAGGTGTGTAATGATCACTGGGAGTAAGCTTAAAACCAATTGAACAATCGGCATAATGACCAGTGCTTGACTGAATTATATCTCTAGCTTTCCACTCAGCTCCTAGTCCACCTGCTAAACAGACATAATATTTTAATGTAAGGCAGATGTATTAGATGATTCCTCATAGTAGGTCCAATTTTCTGTTGAATCAGGAAGGTCTGAACTTGACTTTTCTCTTTAGCTGTTCAGCTATCAGAATGATGGACACAGCAATATTAGAATCATAGAATCATAGAATATCCTGAGTTGGAAGGGACACACAAGGATCATCGAGTCCAACTCCTGACCCTGTATAGGACAACCTCAAAATTCACACTATGTGTTTGAGAGCATTGTCCAAATGCTTCTTGAATATTGTCAGGCTTGGTGCCATGACTACCTCCCTGGGGAGCCTGTTCCAGTGCTCCACCACCCTCTTCGTGAAGAACCTTTTCCTAATGTCCAGCCTAAACCTCCCATGGCGTATCTTCCTGCCATTCCCTCGGGTCCTATCACTGGTCACCTGCCCCTCCTTTTCCCCTTGTGAGGAAGCTGTAGACCGTGATGAGGTCTCCCCTCAGTCTCCTCTTCTCCAGGCTGAATAAACCAAGTGACTTTAGCCGCCTCTCATATGGCTTCCCCTCTGAACCCTTCACCATCTTCATGGCTCTCCTCTGGACACTTTCTAGTAGCTTCACATCCTTTTTACACTGTGGTGCCCAAAACTGCACACAGTACTCAAGATGAGGCCGCACCAGTGCAGAGTACAGCGGGACAATCACTTCCCTCAACCGGCTAGCAATGCAGTGCTTGATTGCACCCCAGGACACGGTTCGCCCTCTTGGCTGCCAGGCCACACTGTTGGCTCATGTTTAGCGTGCCGTCGACCAGAACCCCCAGATCCTTCTCCACAGGGCTGCTCTCCAGCCTCTCATTCCCCAGTCTGTATGTACATCCAGGGTTGCCATGCCCCAGGTGCAAAACCTGGCACTTTCCCTTGTTAAACTTCATATGGTTGGTGATTGCCCAACTCTCTAAGTTGTCTAGATCTCTCTGCAGGACCTCTCTGCCCTCAGGAGTGTCCACAGCTCCTCCCAATTTTGTGTCATCAGCGAATTTTGATACTATTCCTTTGAGTCTTGCATTTATGAAAATGTTAAAGAGTACTGGCCCCAAGATGGACCCCTGTGGAACCCCGCTAGTGACTGGTCACCAGCCCGATGTAGCCCCATTTACTATAACCCTTTGAGCCCGACCCATCAGCCAACTGCTCACCCATTGCATTATGTGTTTATCCAGCTGTATGCTGGACATGTTGTCCAGGAGGATACTGTGAGAGACAGTATCGAAGGCTTTACCGAAATCCAAAAAGATTACATCAACTGGCTTCCCTTGGTCCACTAGGTGGGTAACCTTGTCATAGAAAGAAATTAAGTTAGTTAGGTAAGACTTTCCCCTCGTGAACCCATGCTGGCTGGGACCAAGGACTGCATGGTCTTTCAGGTGTTTTTCAATAACTCCCAGAATAATCTTCTCCATAATTTTGCCAGGCACAGAGGTAAGGCTGACAGGTCTGTATTTACCGGGGTCATCCCTGTAGCCTTTCTTGAAGATTGGGACAACGTTTGCTAGCTTCCAGTCAACCAGGACCTCTCCAGATTCCCAAGAGCATTGAAAAATCATTGAGAGAGAAAAATCGTTACTACCAGAATACATCAGGTTCCTGTCTGGGACCAAGTGGATTACAACATGGGACTATGTTTGGTCTGTACACAGAAAACCCCTTTCATTATGAGTGCTTGTACTCACCAGGCTTCTTCTTCATTTATTCTAATTCCCTGATCTGTGCAAATTTTTTCCTGGCTAATCCTTGCTTCTTTTTCTGTCATGACTCCTATGTCTGTTTATAGGATTTCCCTTTTTTTTAGTCATTCACTTTCCTTTGTCTTTTACATGTATTTCTCAGACATAACTGATTACTGCATTCATACATTGATACATTACAAACAGTAAGTGGTTGCCGTACCTCTCATGCAATGCTGAATGTAGGGTGCCGCTATGGAAAACCAAACCGAACCAAAACCCCACAAAAAACTATTGACTTTAATAGGCATATAAAGGAAATAAAATTTTATTAAAAATATTGTAAATGGATTATAGTAAGGAATCAACCACAATCTGCAGATGGGGCCTGGCTATCTTTTAGGTAATGAGTAGAATTTTAGAACTTGTTTTGAACTATTTTTACCTCAATGGTCATGGAACTTTTAGTTGAAAAACTACACGATATACCAATAACATGCTATCTCAGTGTATATCGACCAAGGCATTTAAATTTTGTTCCGACTTGATAAAAGAAGAGGAGAAATTTCCCCTTACATACAAATATATCATATCATTCATTGTAAAGCTATGCAAAAGTAAAGTAAGCAGTCTCAGTTTATGTGTGGGGCAGACACTATGATATACTGGCTAAATAACTATGGAAATTTGTTATTTGATGAACTCCAGAACGCTTTCATATGTCTTTGCTGGTGTTTCTGAATTTAGTTACAGTTTCTGGAATACTTCTTAATATGCTTCTTAGAATATCCTATGATACTGCTGGTGAGAACTGCTATGTAAAAGTGTCCACTTCTACAGAATATGAGCTGAGTCCTGTAGGTGATGGGCTTGCTCAGAATCCCAAAGGATACTGGTAGCAATGACAGGAATTTACAAATTTTACATCTATGTTCTAAGTTTTATTTCCAGGACTTAGACATGGAACAAATGGGTGGTGTGAGAGAAAGGTGGCCAGAATTAGTAAGAGAAACCTGAATTCTCTCATGGGTCCCTGACATCTGCTGGCTCTCTTTTCAGTGAATTTACTGATATCTCCCTTTCTAGTGTCAGTCCTACTGTATTGCTGCCTTGTTCAGTCTCTTTAGGATCCTCTCCTCTCCTTATGTATTTTTTCTTTACAAAAAACCCCACATCTGATTTAGTTTAAATTCTTCATTTTCTGTCTTTATTTGCAAATAGAATTTGAAACTATTTGAGAATACATCTTCTTCATCCTGGCAAAATTTTGAAGAGACAATCAGTCATTTCCAATCATGCAGATATTTTAACTGTTCATTTCTGTGCACTTTAAAGTTTTTAGGTTCTTCAGATCTTTTTTATTCTTCAAATTATCTCAATAATTATTGCAGCTGTTAAGACTAGATTTACCTATATGTTAAAACAAGCAAGATAAAAGCTTTATAAAAAGTCCCAACACCCCTAACATTTCAGACCTTACACTCTTGGGAGATGAGTCTATCTTGTCAGAATGATCCAGTGAGCAAAACTGATGACTAAATTTCTAACTCATCTAAACCTAGTCACAACTGGTAGAGGATCAAACTGTCAGTAAGTGTTAGGTTGGTTCTTTGGAAGGAAATTCTAGATTATATTTTTGTCTATTCATTCTGCATTAAGGAAAGATTATAACCTAATTAATAAAATCTCTGTAAGGCAAGTGCTTTGTTTTGATTCCTGTCTACAAATAAACTGCTTTGTGCCATATGCACTATCCTTAAAAGAAAGGTAGTAAATGATCAGTCACAGCAAGCACATTGTCAGCTTGAAGTGGTGTAAATCTCAATCAACTGAGGCTTATTAGTGATCAAAAGGTATTTTACTCAGCTTTTTAATTAAATATTTTAGCAAATGTACAAACTAATACAGAAGGCAAGATTCAGTAGAGGAGGTGCTTCACACTGGCAGATGCATGATGAGGATATACTTTCACAGCATCTTCAACCAAACCTAGTCAGAGTTCCCTTGGTCTTGCTTCAACACTCTTATTTGTTCTATTTACAAGTAATAACTCTGCCCCTCCCTTGTGCCAGCACTTCTGCACATGTGTAGCAGGTTAGTTCAGAGACAGCTGAGCTGCCCAAAAACAGTCCTATAAAAAAAAGTGGTTAGTTTTCAGCCAGAACAGCTAAACAAAACATCTCATAAAATGATTCTATGAGTGTCGCAGCTTGCACTAATAACTGAACTATGCAGCTGAGGGCTGCAAAGGGTAGGATTGCTGCATACCCAGGCTAGATTGGCTGTAGTTCGTGTGTAATTGAGCCTGAGCCAGTAAAGACAGACTTTGTTTTTTCCCCATCTGGAGTCAAATAGTCATAAATTGGCAAGTCAAGTCCAAGAATTGATATCTAGTCTAAAAAAAAGAGACGTTTCCATCTCCACAGCTATTAAGATATGCATACTTCAGTGAAAAAGGGTGGCCAGTCTGTATCTTCTAGTGAAAAAGGAAGAATCACGTTCAGTAGTATTTGAACTGTCTAGGCCCTCTGAAGTACTTTAAAAGAAAATCAGATATAAAACCTAGATGCTAAGATACAAGAGTTCTCACTTAAGATGTAGCCTCAGAAACAAGTAATGCAGAAAGACAGAAACCCTGTCATGATAGTGTCAAATACACAGTCTGATGAACAGAGGAATTGAAGGACTTTTGCCAATTCTGTCTTAATGCTACTTTACTTTTATTTTTTCAACTGCATCTTTTATTAAAATAAACAAAGAACATAGCTGTTTGTATTGGGTGCTGTGAATTAACACTTTTATTTCTACCAGACTGTAAGCTGTCTTGAGCTCAGGATGACTCTGTAAATGCCAACAAGATTTTCTTACCTGAAGATGCTGACAAATGCACACAGTGAAAGACTGGGTACCTCAGCCACTGTCAGCTGTCAAAAAAGGGAATAAAGTGTTTCCCAGACAGAAACTGTCTGGACCAAGTGGAGAGCTGCAGTCACAGAAGTCAGGAAATGAAGAACTCTGTTACAGTAATCAGAAGTGACCAGGATGAATTTCTGGCATGTAACAAGAGAAACAGGAGTGTACTCAAACTCAGAGGGTCCTTTGAGATTCTTTCAACACTTGGCTAATTTATTACATAGCTTTTCTTTAAGTGTCAAAGTCACTATAGCAGTGGCTGTATTGCATAACTGTACACATAAAATTTCTAGAATATGTGGGTTTACTTTATACAATATATATCTGGCTCTTGACGGACTGCAGAATATATGTATTAGCTTATGGTTTTTACAGAATTGTTTGAATATTAATGACATAAATCAAACCTGATTTATCAGCTTTTTAGACCAGCATAGTAGCTATTTTTTAAAAGAATGTATCTTTAAGCAGTGTACAATTTGTTAATAACTACCTCTTTTAAAAGTTAGTAATGGAATAATTATTTACAGTCAATCTTGAATTATAATTTTATTATATTTCTGTGTGCTGAAAATAGTACACCATAGCTGCAACTATCTCACTCATTTTAGCCCATCAATGGTAAAAACTCTTTGACTATAAAATATTAAGTACACTGAGAAAAAAAACCTGGTTGTTCATTTAAGTGAGAGATGATTTATGAGATTGTGGCAGCCCAGTCTTGTATACCTTGGTCTAACTTAAAAAATAGGAGAGAAGATCAGGGTTGGTAATATAAAAGTGTAAACTCAAAGTCCTAATTCTTTCTTCTGGGCAATATTTTTTTCCCTCTTCACTCTGTTTATTCCGATAAGAAAAACAAACCAACTCATAACATGCATTAACTGCAGAATTATGTGGGGAAATGAATTTATTTTGGTAAACAGTTCAAAATTTTCCCCTTTTCTTCAGCTAAACATATTCTAGGAGCACACATATTAATAAAGGGATTTTGCTGTCTTCCATCATTTGCATACAGTTAAATGTAGGATGTGTTAAGTCACCTTAATGGTCCATAGTATCTCTACATACTCCTAAGGAGATTTCTGAGATCTGAAATGTCAGCAGAAGGTTACACCAGAGGAAGTGAAAATGTCTATTTCTATCTCCATGAGGAATTAGTAATTAAGAACATATTACTTCTTTCAATAGTGTCTTCCTAGAACTCCCAGTCAGAAGAATGAAATAGAAGGAAACCACCAACAGCTAACTGTGAAGTCTAAAGATGTCCCGTTTGATATGGAAGCAAGAAGTCAGCTAGGCTTTACAGGTAGGTTCTACCAAGGATGGTGGGCTTAATCAGTTAGTTTTCATAGTATTGAAATCTCCATCCAAACTCCATGAGTCTAGCCCTGTAGAAGACCCATCTTATCAATATCCTTTAGAAGCAATGATTTGCCATTTTTNAAACAGTGGAATGCAGTTGTTTAAGTTGCAAATTAGTAAAACAATAAAACATTAACATGTAATCCCATTTACTGTAATGGCATTAAAAATATTGAGTTGGAATTTGAGTATTGCTGTCAATGGTATTAAGGAGTAGGGAAAGAGTTGAGAGTCTTTCCAAGGAGCAGATGCACAACGTATTTGTGACAAAACTGCCTCTACTTTGGAGAGCTACAAAAGAAATGCACTGGGGAAGGCAACTTGTAACTGAATGGGAGAAATATGAGGAAAAGTTTGGAGGTAGGGGGAGCAGGTATGAAAATGTTATAACACTTACAGAAGGGGGTCAGAATTCTCTACACATCTGAGTATCATATGCCCAAGTGAGATGTCAGTACTTGTAACAGACGGCTTCTCTGTATTGTCCTAAGGGTAAACTCAATGCATCCACACAAACAATTGCTAGCATACATCTCCATCACCACCCATTACTAAGGGGCAAACTGTACTCCCAGGTGATCTTAGCCATCATTCTTTGAAATCAAGGAGAATACTGCCAGCTTATCCCAGGGCAAAATTTTGCTATTGCATGTTTTAAACACCTTTAAAAATCATTTTAATTGGGGTAGGAGAGGTAGCAACCAAGGTAATCTGTGCTTTTATACTCTTGTTCTGAGTTTCAGATGTTGTTGTAATGAACTGCTTGAAGCAAACATTACAGGTTGTTTTTCTGCTGAGAGAAGTCAAATGAAATGACCTTCTTTTCATCTGCTATTCTTTTCAGCTTTTGAAGTTACTTCTTTTTGAAGAGACGATCCATTTATCAGTCATATTTGCATGAAAGTCATAAATTTTTCTAATAAAAATTCCAATAATTTGCTTTAAGGTGGACTATGCAGACTACAGTCACTTACAATTTTTTTGTTAAATAAATTAATGAACACTTTAAAAAGTGAAAGGCTTAGAAAAGTTAGCATAAGAACTGGACCCTAAGTGAAAAGGGTTTCGTATAGCCAAAAACAGGGGTGAGGAAAGATAATATTTTAAGCTGTGTATTTTTTTCCTCAGCTTTGGGGATTGCTCTTTACTAGATTGACTCTAATTTATATCAAAAGTTTATGATGCCAAGAGCTGGTAATAAAAGATCATTAAATGGAATTGCTAGGCTGGTGAAATCCAGAGCTAGTAGGCAGAAAAGCTGATGGGAATCGCTAGAGCAAGATTATTAGCTAAAGGTTTCTTCAGCAATTGGAGCCATATTTACATGTGAGCACATGTGTGCAAATACATCATATCAATACAGGAGCTGATAAAGGCCACCTGTTTTTAAATATATACATAATCAGAATTAATGCAATCCACTAGTATGAATTATATGCTCTTCTTCTTCAGAAGAACTGTTGTTTAATATCTAATTCAAAATTAATAACGCAGCAGGAATGGATTCATTATCTCTTGTGTCAAAATCCTTCTTAATAAGTAAGATAAGGAGAGAGAAAAAGAGCATGAATAAAAAAAGAAGAGTTTCAGTGACCAAATTACTCCTGTCCTCATCAGTTCCAGAGAATAAAATTTTTGTCCACCCGAGTAACTGATTGGTACGGCAGCAAAGGAACAATGTGTGAAAAAGTTCCTAAACTTGCACCATCTGTATATTCTCAGAGTAGATGAAGAGTGAAGGAAGAAATAAAGAGTAAGATCAAATAAAGTAAATTCCTGTATAAGTTTTTTCCCATTGACATTGGAAACCTGGCAGAAATCTTTATTCTTCATTTACTCATATTGAATTGACTGTTCCTAATAAGTATCCAGCCTGCCTCTTATCAGAAGAAATTACTCTGAAAGCAAAACAAAATTTCCTTTGCAATCACCATAAAAATCAGGATGAAGAAGATTTCAAGGAAAAAGTTTATTTTCTTTTAGATAGCTGACATAGGCCCTATTTGACCTTGAAATTATTTCTGAATAGACTTGGATTATAGCAGTAAATAGATGAAGATTTTACATTTACAATGATCATTTAATTTGGAAACATGTTAAAGGCAAGGAAGAATTACCCTGTTTCTGTGCATAAAAGCAATAAAATTCATTGTTATTATTATTGCTGTTATTGTCATTGCTTTATTTGTACCACAGTAACATTTGGAGATTTCATGCAATTATTTTGGCAGAATGTAGCACTAAACCTGCATGAGATCAATTTTCTTGTTTGACAAATATCTGTAAATAAAAGTGGAAAAATACTTACTTCACATCTGGATCAAGCCAAGACATTTCAAAGATACTTACATTCTTTTTAGTGGAGACAGAGACACAAGAATGGTCAAATAAATAGGGAGCTCACTTAAGATGTCATAAATCAGTTTCGTCTTAATGCTTAGCCTTATTTAGACCACTGTTACAATTCCAGTGTTCTGGTTCCTACACACATATCTTAGTCACAGGTCTATAAACTTTTGGGTTGTCATCCTCTCTGATCTTTAACAAAAATTATGTCCCCATGGAACCAAAACCCCCTTTCTTCAGAACTGGCATGGCTAATTAGTTTTAGAGAGTATGACAAAGAAAAACATATGTAAAAAAACCCAAAACCCCAAACCAACCTAATTCCTACCATCTTACATTATATATGAGGTAAGACACATTCCTGACCCTGAACTTTTTGCAGCCAGTATAGACTAAAAATGAAAGGGAGAGATAAGAAAGCAGGAAGGTGACTTGCTAAAGATCACGGAAATCAGCAGCACTATCAGGCATAGAAATCATGCATGTTGGCCCAATAATCTATTTCTGACTGCCTGTTGTCTCCTGAATAACTGAGCTGGTTATATCTTCCTCCTGTTTGGTGTTCAATGGACAGATTTTCCCAGTTTTTTAGTTAATAGTTCATTACAGTGTAAGAATCCAGGTGTACCTTAGACATACAGATGTTATAAAAATTGTAGCAAAGCATGAAATATAGGTTAAGGTAGTTTAATGTTGTCTATACATATTTCTTAGGTCTCAAAGTGCTTGAGAGCTCAGAGGCATGTAAAAAAAAATGCTGAAAGTGACAGTAAATCTTCAATGTAGAGCTGAGCCCTGCCATGACAGGCGTGCCTGTAAATAATAAGAAGTAACTATGTGACAAATTACACAGAAAACTTCTATGATAATCTTTTGCTAAATATAAGAAACTGAAGCAGTTTACTACCTTTGAAATGTAAAGCTGAAAAAGAAAAAAAAACAAACCACGCAACAGGAAAATCTGAGAAAGATGGAAATAGGCAAAATAGCTCATTACTTTTGTCTTACTGTTTTGATGCTGATAGATACTGACCAAAGAACATTCATGGTTTTTTGGCTGGGATGAACTGGTTGTTGCAATCCAGATCACAGGACACCTTTACCATTTCTTTTAGTGGTCGTAACTAGCTCCCTTGTTTGCAACCTTGGCAGTGCTGTCAAGGATTTGCAGACTTCACTGACATCTGTGACCACCTCCATGTCATCCCTGCTCATCAGAGACACAGATGACTGGATGGATTTGTAGTTTGTAAGACTATCAGTCCAGCATGTGTTAGAGTTTTCCAATGAGAGGTAGTGGAAAGAAACCCAAGAAGAGGTGAACTACAGCACAAGGGGGGATTAAGTATTTTAAGTACTTTTGTTTAAAGTTTTTAAGTATTTTTGGAAATCATTATAAAATAATAACCAACACCAAAAAATAGTCTTAAATAACACTAATCACACAACAATCTTCTAGACAATGTGCTTGCTGGTACTCAAAACCCAAGTATAAATTGATGAGGCAAAAACCCTGAATATAATTTTGTAATATGATCACAGAGACACTCACATACATACATGCACCTAGAAAAAATTATTATTCCTACTAGTTACTATTACTATGGTATTGTCTGAAAGAACATCCCTCATTCAAAAATCACTCTGTAAAAACTGCAAAATTTTGAACAAATTTGATGTAGGTACAGGTAGTAAAATTCTGCCCTGTATTTTAACTCTATGTATTTGTTTTACCATCTTTTTAAGACTTTTCCTCTCCTTTCCTGTTTGCTTCCCTGCCCAAAAAATACTATAAGAAAAGTTTATCATTTAAATAGAACTCTTAAAATAAGCTTTCATTACACACTTACTAAAATATTAGAAAACCAATTATAAAATCTCTCTGTCTATATAAGGTATGCAGTTATTTTTTTACCTTATTGCAGTTGTTAAAATGTCTGTGTGGTTTGGACACATAAATTGTTTATTTTTCATTCTTTGAACATTTGCAGTCCAGTGTAGGTGGGCACAAGCACACATAATTAGAATATTTGAAGCACAAACATGTAAAATAATAATAATACATCACAGTTTTCTACACAGTTTTTCTACAGTTCTTAGCTGTAGGTCTGTGTGCTTTACAAGGAAGTTAAAGCTTAATCCAAAGGACTTTCATATATGTAAATCAAACATTGAAATGCATAACTTCTAGGTACCTCACCTCTGGAGTGGAATGCAGAACCATTTGTTAGATATGCAGATACGCATAACACTAATATTAGCATACCCATGCTGATTGATGCAGTATGCTGAGACAAAATCCTCATCTTGAGATTTAAATGCCCTTTAAAAAAAAAAACAAAAGCACTTTGCTTCATGGTAAATTAAATAATCATCATATGAAGTACTGTACTCCATTTTGTCTCATCGACTGCTGCTATGACATCTATTTCAGACACCACTTTGGCACCAGTAGCTTTATATAAAAATAGCTGGCTCCTCCAGACTCAGATGTTCAACACAGGGTAGGAGACCTTTAATAGAAGTACCATTTATGGTCAGAACCTGAGTTAGCTTTTCACATATAAAATCTGATTTAAAATCATTAGAGTTGTGGTTTTGGCTTGGACTTGTAATTAAAAGTAAATATTAAAGACAGAAGACAATGTATAATTGATTTTTCCCTGAAGTTTAGAGAAGCAATTAGTTTCCTTTAATTATGTTTTTAAAATAAAACAAATAAACCAAAACAAATAGACTGTGTATTTTGTGCTGAAGAAACTTAAAATAAATGGAACTTTTTCAGCTGTGTAAGTCGGAGGTATTTAAGAAAATAAGGAGACTATCAGCAGTGTGTTTTCTTGTGTCAAAAGCACTAGATATGTACCAAACAACTGTACTGAATCAGCCATTACTCTGTGCAGCAGCTGTTTATTGAAAAGTTTTGCATGCCAATGACTAGAATTCTGAGAAAAAGTGATTTTTTTTTTTTTTAATTTTTTTTTCCCCCAGTGGGGAAAATTGGAGTCAAGTGGGAAGTAGTGAATGTGTCTAGGGAAACCTGAATGTACAGCATCTCAGTATCTTAAAATTGTACAATATAAATTTAAAGAGAGAGGAAGAACTGACTGAGCAGAGTTTATCTTTATGCTCTGGTTTCAAATCTTTATATTATAGAAGAGAGCAACATCCTTTCCACCTCCACCCCACCACCCACTACCGCTTTGAATACTTCATCAAGTTCAATGGATAATTTTTCTGTGCATAATTCTTAGATTTCAGACTCCTCTGACTAAGAAAATTCTTTTCTGGAATATTCCATAAAGAAGACATAATATTTCTATAACTGGCTAGTATTTTAAAAACAGAACAAACAACTCTTTGCAGAACAAAAGAGACTTACATATGGAACACCACATTTAGAAGTTATTTGTCAGCCTTCAAAACTTTTATAAGAGGCACTTGAAATGATTTTTAAGATATTGTGACTGTGCAAGTTAAGATCTCTTATCACAAGATATCTTTTTTTAAACAATTGACACAGCATGACAGTCTTCTACATGGTGCTTTATTTCTAAGAAGTCACTGATTGGTGCGTTTTATACTGCAGGTTAAGTTAATACAAAATTGACAATAAAATGTTTCACCACTTAGAGAAATTTTGCTTATAATTCTTTTGATGCTGTATAAGAAATTAGCAAGAATAACAAAAAAATGGTGCTGATTATCTGTGATGCCAGAAAAATTCATACTTTTGGTTCAGGTACTACCTTTTTGCACTGTAGAATAGAAAGCTGCTTGGACTGAGTGAGTGCTTGGAGACTACCTTTTATGTGACTCAGCTGTTAGTGTCATAAAAAGTAAGTAACCCATAAAATGGACCTAATTCTTAAAAACCAAACCAACAAGGAAACAAAAAGAATTGTTCTCAAGTTGGGTTTTGTTTGCTTGTTTAATTTACTAGTGGTTTAGGGGATTCATAATGAGCGGGAAAGACCGAAGTAGCTTGCCAGAATTTGTACTGCAGTGTTTCCAATGTCACAAATGCCCAGGCACCGTTCCCTCTGATATTTGTATGATGTGTTTCTCTAAGTCCATGCAGTTGAAACTAGTCTACTCTTATAGCAAGTAAAGATCAGTGTGTTGAATTTTGATTTTTGATGGTGGAATGGTAAATAATCTGTAAGATATGCTTATCTCTTCTGCTATCTTCCCTGTTTTCACCAGACTTTTTGTAAAACACCTGCAAAATAGACAAAAATATTGAGCATATGCATATGTAAATATCAATTTTTCAATCTGTAAACATTCTTTTCCCAAAGAATTGATCTAGTGCAAAGCTTCATAAAGATAACACACAATTAGGGATAGAAGAGGTGTGTACTTTTGATAGAAGATACCTTTATCCACTTATGCCACTCAACCAGAAGTGGCTCTTATTTTCCTTACATTAGTATAAGTCCATTACTAGCACTTGTACTGATAACATAAAAGCAGAAATCCAACAGAGACATTGTTTAGTGGCTTCCATGCATCCATCTACCCAGACAAAGGTATATTAACTCTCTGAATTAAAGATAACAACTGTTCTAATAAAGCATTGATAATATTTATGTTAAATATGACAATATCTTAGTTTACATAAGCAGTTTGTATGTTCTGAGTTTTCACCCTTATTAAGAGTTGAAAGGGGAAGAAATGATGTAATTGTTTCCTTTCTCAAACTTGGCTGAAACTTGAAAATATGTATTTAGGTACACTTACATTGCCCCCATGTAAATGGCATATGGCTGGAATAACCTTCCTCCTCCTTTTTAGTGTTCTGGAAGCCATCACAGATTTGAAGCGATTCTGGTCGCATCTCTTTCCTGCAGTAGCACTATATACAACATGAAAATGTCTGTGATTATGCTTTCAGGGGCCTGAGTGCACCTTGGCTAGCAGGGATTTGGTTGCTGGGGCTCAGAGCCAGCTTGGACAAAAGGCAGGGCCAGCCTGGGCATTGAGACAGCTCAGTGGGGGGGTCCCCCCTTTTTTGCTCTGGAGCAGATTTAAGCCGATGCCATCAGGCATGGTCTGAGCCTGAGCTGACTGCAGCCAAGACCTGGCCTGACCAGGACCCAGACCCCCATCCTGACCCTCAGCCCAATCTCACCCCATCCACAGCCCCATGGCCCTGCTGTGCCATCCCAGTTCTGTGTCTCACCCGTTTCCCTCATCAGTTCTCATCCTGACCCCACCTGCAGGCTGACATCCTGGCCTGAACTTGGCCCGTCCCTGTCCCCAGGGAGGTGCCCAATGCTCAGGACTGGGGATGCCCCCCAGCCTGCCCTGCTTCTGGCAGTGGCGGTGGGACCAGCCCTGGCTGCCAGGCCCTGCCTGCCCAGCCTGGGGGAGACCCCACGCTCACAGCCCCCCTGCTGCGCCCGGCTGCGCTGCTTCAGATAAGAAGTGCTCGTGGATTTCTGGTGGTCAAGAAAACGGCCTCATGCACATGAATCATTCTTGAGAATAAGAGTTCATAGATCTAGCTAAATTTAGCTCTCAGCTAAACTTAGCTCTGCTTTTCTGAATAGGATAAGATAAATTAAAGATTCACTCATCAAGAAGTGGGTAAAATTTCAAACTAAAGCAGGAAATTCGGGGGGGGGGGGGGGGGGAGAAAAAAAACCTTAGCCGATTGATGAGGAGAAACAGAGAGAAACCTGTGAGGTCAGAGAGGGCTCATTTGGCCTTTTCATTCAAAACATCAAGAGTTTGGAGATAGATAATACAGATGATGTATCAAAGAAAGTGGAGTAAATTTTAATATGCTTCAGTGGTTCTTTTTTCAGCTACAAAGATTTTTGGCAAATTCTTTTTAGGTTTTGGGAAATATTTATTGTTTAAGCCTTTCTATTTTAGCTCTATAATGTGTTTTGCATTTTTCACATGGTGAATAGATTTCATGCTGCTTTTCATCACCTTCTTCCATCCCGTTTAAGCAATCCTCATTTCACACTTCTATCTAGAGAGGCAGAGCTGGATGTGCATAAAAATGCTATTCTTCATTTTCTTTCCCTTTTTCACATTGTTCAGTACTCTTAAAAGAGGATTAGTAAATCCCTGGCTACTTAGAATTTCTCAGATGTCACTATGCCTTATACCATTTCTCTTTAGTACAGCCATTTGACAAAGTGAAAAGAGCACAAAATTTCCTGAAAAAAAAAAATTGAGCTTGTCTAGGACAAGTGATATTTCTATGCTGTATTTTTAAAATCAGATCTTTAGTTAGCAGAAAGAGAGTAAGCTGATTTACAGGAATTTAAAAGCTGACTCATAAAGTTGCTTTTTCACAAGCTCTGTGAATCTATATTTAAATCTTAATTTCCAGAAACAGCTAAGTAGTATATATTTAGTGGAGTTTGTTTTTAACAGAAACCCTCACTCTGACAAAAAAAATGCAATCTGACCCTAAATGCTTGGAATAGTAAATCTTTTGATGGTTATCAATGATTAAATCTAATATATATCACATTCACTTTTATTTATTTAAATCATGCATAGAAGATTATTATTTCAATTTTTAAAAATGTATATGTCCTTAACTGAACAGAAAGTAGTTAGCAAAAAATTCCCACAATCTGAAAAAAAAAAAAATCTCAGAATCTGCATTACTAATGCAGAAATAGTCATAGTACATGTGTTGCAGATTGGAACGGTTCTGAAAATGAAAGTGTAGAAAAGACTGTATAGATAACTAAAGGTACATGGAAGAGGTACCTGACTGTGTATGCATAATTTTTTGTGTTCCTGGGTGTAATAGTGTACTATCTGTTGATATGAACTGTCTTAAAATAACCCTGATGAATACACAACTTATTGGTATCTGATATTGCTTACAGTTAACATATTTAAAAGGTTCATTTTCAGAAGAACATTTATATTTGTAAATAATGTGTTTAATAGTACTAGAGTAATTTAAGGATTTAATTATATGCAGTATGTGTTTCCATTGATTTAAAATATTTACTTTAGGAAAGAATCTGACCTGCTTTTATGCTGTCTGTGGACAGTCAGCCTAAAAATTATGTCATATAAAAGTGCTTTAGCTTCTTTGCAAGCTGTAGGTTTCCTCAGGAAATAATATATAGAATGGGACAAGAGATATCTTTTTCAAAGATTTTCCCAGTACTTCAGTTTGGCTCAGTGTGGATATTCCTTAAAATAAGGGCCAATAAAGAGAATGTTTTTGTTTCTTCAGACTTCCAGAACATCCCTTAGCAACTGGGTCATGGTTAAAAAGCATTTTAGGACCTATCTGAAGGCTGACGCTCATAGGTAGAGTACAATTAAGTGGAAATAAAGATTTGAAAACCACTGTGTGAGTGAGAATGGGTAACTTCTCATTGAGGTTATACGGAAAATGCCTTAGTGAAGTCACTTTTAATTCAGCTCAGTCACTGATATAGGTTAATAAAAACAACTTGAAACAAATCTTGAAGCAAATCAGATAACAAGTATCAACATTGGAGACTTTTTTGCTTTTTTTCCTTTTTTCTTAGAAAGCACCAATCAGAGAGTGAGAAAATCCATTTGTAGCAATATGGATTTCAATCAAACTATTCAATTAATTAAAACTGAGGCTATATTGAAAAGGATCCTCAATTAAAATTTGTTTCTAAGCTTAGCAGTGATAGCTATTCATTTTTTTATCTTTCTTGATTTTAAACTTTTAAAAATGAGATATTTCAAAATATTTCTATTCTGGTTCTCAGACTAGAATTTCTCATCTTCTCAAAAATAGATATACCAGAAAAGCTGAAAGACTCCCAAAAATATATTAAACATCTCCATTTAATGCTTATAATGCTCTTGATGAGCTGATTGATAGTTCAGAGCACAGACTATAATTATAACATTATACGGTAGGTAGGATTATTCTCACAGCTGAAGTATCAAAGCTGATTTGTGCATAGTAGGAAAAAAAGAAAGGGAAGAGAGATAAAAAAGTAAGAGTAAACAACAAAAGCAACTAAATGTCATAGTGATAAAATCTGATCTTGAAGGAGGACAGTAAGAGTGATGCAGTGGACAGATGGTGCAAGTCAGTAGAACACACTTGTGGTTATTCCATGCTGCTGTAAGTCAACTGATTTAGATTCTCCACTGACACATTACAAAGATGCGAGCACGAAAAAGACATGGCTTGATGTCTTTAGGCTGGCTTTATCCTGCCTAGCTCTCCTTTATTTACAGTGTTCTGATAGGTGGTGTTGCCATAGCAATTCACTAATTTTTGGTAATATTGACTTATATCTTCATCTACTCATGAAGTTTGCAACCAATATCAAATCTATTTCCCTTAACAAGGAAACAAAAACACAAAGAGGTTAAAGGGCCCATATACAACCTGCCACTGTTAAAGGCTTAAGTAAGATATGAACACTAGAAGTGGAAAAAAAATTTATGTCCCTACAGTGCACTAAAAACAGAGGGTTGATACAGAATCAGCACTTGGTTATCTGTTTACAAGTAATTGAATTTGGAGAAATAATCATGCCATGGTGTAAATGGTTAAATACAATGCACCTAGGTTGAATCCAGGGGACATAGTAGCCCATTTGTAGCATTGTGTTAAAGCAGCTATATTTTCTCTAGAATCAACTCAAGTCCAGAATGGTTTAGAAACTATCAAACAGGTCACAAGCTCCCAAACTCTACCACGTCAAGTTGGCTTTATGCAGCATTAGCCTGGGTGCTCTGCCTTCTGGTATGTAGACTATATGTTTGTATTTACATTGCCTAGATGTTTCCACTACATGGAGTATTCCAGTGTCTCTGCAAATTATTGTTTAGGTAAATAAAACATTGTTATATCTTATTAAAAAGTATTCATTTTAATTTTGTGGACTGCAGCAAAACTTCTTATGCACTGATGATAGCTTCTTGCTCACAACTTTTTAACAATATGTTTCACAAAAAGTGAAAGGACATAAATAATATTATTATTGTTATTAATTTTGGCTAGTGTTCTTATTTCTATTTACAAAGTGTCAGTTTACCATTGTCATATGAGAGAAAAAGCATGGAGATGCTTTCTGGAAAATTCAACTCTCTCTAATAGAGATTGGCATGATGGGCAATACTGATGAGTGAAAAAGCATAATAGAATAAGCCACGAAGCCAGTGGAATAAAAGGTAATCAGGTTGTGTTTGGTGTAACACAACAAGTAAAGTGGGAAAAAAATGACATGGTGAATGCAGAGGAGCAAGAAAAAGGATCTTCTGGATGAAAATATCCTAAGAATTTAAGTGAAATTACAGTATGGTGTGCTGGAGTGTGAGACAGTGGGAATCTGAGGAAAAGCTGTATTTGTACACATAAATGGTAGCCAAGAGACAAGTTATGTTTCGTTTTTCTCTGAAGCTACCTTTGCATGCCTGTGTAAATATAAAATAAATATAAAATAAAAATACAAACCTTTACCATATGGTACATCATTATAATCTTGTTGTGTTACACAAAACCTAGTCCTCAGCTTGTAAATAGTAACTTTCATCTCAATGTAATGTTTTATAATATGCTTTGTAAAGTTTTATTGCTTAGACTAAATATATGTTTAAGTAATGTCTAAATGCTGACATTATCCAAGTGACATCCAAAATAGCTAACGGACACACTTTGTTGAGATTAGGAAGAAAGTGAATTTTGATTGCAAACTGTGTGCTCACACATATCGAGACTTTTTTAGCATTCATCTAATCTGGGAGAAGTTTGGGAGTTATTGAATATTATTATCTTAAGAAAGAACCTGCTCAGATAAAAAGTGTCATAGATCATGTACAGGTTAGGAGGAAAAATAATTAGTATAGGAGGAATCTGCTGCCATCAGCAATTGCAAAGTCATGTCTTTTTTTTTTTTATTTAGAAAATATTTCTTGAAGAAATTTATTTCCATAGTATTAGATTAAAAATTCCGTCTTAAATTAGAAGGCTTTTTTGAGTGACAAGCTTTGTTAGAAGATACTTTAAGTCAGTAAAGTAAACTTGAACAGTTTGGTTTGGGTCTTATCTATAGCAGATGTATGGTGAAAGAGAGCATGAACTGAAATTTTCCCAGGCTAAAAAAGAACTTTTCAAGTAGCCTGTAATATTTTAAGTACTGGGCTGTTGAAGAAACAGAGATGTTTTTGCTCCTTCATTTTCTTCTGTCTGCAAGCCTACCCTTACAATTTTTTTCCCCCCAGAAGACTGTGAATAGATTTGGCACAACCCAAACTATTTTTTTTCCAGATTATCACCATCTGATGGAAGGAACTATTCATATAAGAGATGCTGACTGTCTAGTGGCAAGCTCTTCTTGGGAACAAGCTACTTTGTCCTGAATAGATAAAGTTTTGTTTAATTGAAATTATATGTATATACACCTTTTAAAAGCACAAGGGGTTTGCATAATGCGAAATAGGCACTTCTGTGAAAATAGACAGATGACCAAATATAAATGTTGCTATGCAAGCAAAATAACCAAAAGCTGCTTGTCTATGATAGCCAACCACGTGAGCTGCCAGAAACTGGCAGGTGAGCTGGCAGAAAATTAATTTTTATTCAAAAATACTGTTGTAGTACCTTCTGGAAACTGCATTATGGATATCTCAAGCCACTATACATATCCTCTCATGCATAAAGTCACATTAGCAAAAAAGTGAGATGTGTATCTGTTCAAGAAATTGAATTTATATTGAGGAATAGGGACGTAATGTTCTGATGTGCAGTTCATTGAGCATTCCTGGGTCATCACTTCTAAAAAAAAAATTGCAAAATTTATACTTCACCTTTAAGGAATAAGAAGTCTAGTAATTCTATGTTTATACCTGTCTTTCTTAAGGACATTAGCAGATGATGAATATTAGGCTAGATTACTCAATTTCTAAAATGTAGACCTGAGATCACAACAAAGATTATACTGAGGTTGAAATATATAAAACACTATTCATAATATGTAGCTCCTATTTTCATGCCTATTTGTGTTTATGTCTCTGTGTATATTTATATATATATGTCTTTCCTTAGCAGTATAATTAAAAAATTATTTATAAAGTATATAGTATCATTATCCTTATTTTGAGAAAGAATAAATGGAGCAAAGAGGGCTGAATTAACTTTCTAACAAAACCATCAGAACATGAAACACTATTGATCAAAAGTAAATATAATCCTTTTCTGATAAATGAATTAGAACAGAACAACTTAATTGATTCTAACATGGCTATTTATTAGTTCATAAGTATATGGCTCGGTATTTTATTACTTACTTTTTACAGAAAGATGTTTTACATGAAATAGAATGTATCTCTGAGAAGCATCATAAAAATAAACCAAATCTAGGGCCATGATAAATAGCATAGATCTGTTTCATGTTTATGACACAGACATGCTGAGCAACAGTAGCATAGAATCTGCCAAATGTTTATGAGACAGAGCTGTTGTGAACAACTTTTTTACATGGAAAAAAGTGTTCCAAGGAAAATACAGCATGGCAAAAGAAAAGGCAGAAACATGATACATGAGGCTTGGCTTTTCTGAAAAAAAAAATTGGCTTCTGTTCTTTAAATACAGAGGAAAAAACTACAAATTACATCACTGGGTTAATACAAAGTTTTAAACTTCTGTCCTTGGTCTCTATTTAAAATGGTTAGGGGTTTGGTATCAGTTGCAGTATCATGAGTTTGAGGAAAAACTATAAAGTTATGATGATGAGTCACTGCCAGATACAGAATTGCCTAAGTTTGTTAAATCTTCGAGTAAGAGAAATTGACTTAGCTGATCTATATTTATTAAGTATCCTACAAAATCTTGTTTGATAAGTGAGACAGAGAATATCAATTAAGTAAGCGTTGTAAGATATCAGAGAACCAAAACACCTTAAAAACAAATTGGAACCCCTTTCATTCCCTTTGAAATTTGATCAGAGATAGCCTGGATATCTTCTAAAACTGTGCATTTCTTAAAGCTTTCATATATTGTAAATGATGACCTAAGAATAAACTTCAACTTTGTAGGAATTGTTGATGAAGCACTGCCATCTTTTGGTTGTATGGATAGGGAATATGGAGGAAGGATATAATTGTCACAGAAATAAGGATATAGGCTGAAATCATAAAATTGTTTTAACATTTTTCTGCTTTCTTTTTCTAGATAATTGGCTGCAATCGTCCATTAATAAACTTCTTCATTACATTCTAATTTCACCATCCTACCAGTGAAACTAATACAACAAAATGGCTGTAATGCTGATGAAGATGTTATTGGCTTTGACAGAAAATCAACAGCCTAGGTTAATATGATTTTCTGTAATTTTTGAACTTGCTCTAGTCTTTATTTTTACTAAGAACTGATTAGTAAGGAAAGTTTCATTACATTCTATATAAATTTTGAAATTATGAAATCTAATAAATAATAATGTAGATGACAATTATTCTGTAAAAATTATCTAAGAACTAGTTGGTGACTCTAAAATCAGCTGTGTTTTATGTTAATAGCAACAAAAATTGTTCTCCATTCCTTAAGTTATGATACTCTGAGATTCAGTGCTGTGGTACCAGTAAGTTGCTTGAAAATGTATTATTTTGTCAGTTACCTATTTAACAGCTTGCAGAGGACACACAACTCTAAGTAAACGGTGTAGTAATATAACAGAATGTTTTTCTTGTATGTGGAAGTATTTGCCATATTTAGTGAGTTGGCAGAATTGTTAAAAAAGACAGTGTATGCTTTGAATGTGGAAGCCCAGTATGACAGTCTGTTG
>WAAD01006585.1:35093-49242 GCA_013389945.1 Fregata magnificens
TATTAGTTACTTAAATGTGACTCGCTAAGTAAAAAAGTTTTAATATGCATATAGAAAAACATCACTTCCCTGTAAGAAAACCCTGGATACTACTTTTTCCAGATAAAATAAAAAAAAATCAAAGTATGGACAAGACTAATGTTCATAAATGAAAGCTTGTTTCAAAATTTATGTCAGAAATATATTCATTGGAAAAGTGTGGTGGCTTCACTTTCCTAATGCATTTTGATTCTTCAAAATTATTTTCATTATTCAGTCTAATATTTCTGGGCTTAGTCAATGTCTCTGTAATTCTGTTTTGTTTTGCTTTTTTTTAAACCAACCTTAATTTTAAACTGACAATGAGACAACTTGTAAACAAACATCTTTCTCTGAGAAGTCTTGTGGCAGAAGAAAAGCCCAGAAAGATGACCTTTGGACAGGATGCTCAGGACGGAGACTAGAAAATACAGTTTCCAAGTTTTCAATTATCTATCTGTTTGAGATGTTGTTCTGTTGTAGTCAGCCATAAGGTTTATGTCTCCAGATCTGTAAAGATGAGGAAAGAGGACTTAGATATCATGGAGTCATGCGCAGAATAATCTCGAGAAAGAAGATCCTCTCTATAACCTGGTGCCTTATGTGAACTGGCACTTCAAGATCATTTTGCAAATTTCTCCAAAGTTACAAAGTAGAAACAGCTTCTAGAGGTTCTGGAGAAGCCTTCTGCAGCTGTAAATAATAAACATCCAAACACTTTATCATGTTTGAAATATCTGATCCAATTCAGGAGCAGTTTGTGTTCTTGGGAATGGTATACAGTAACCCTGGGTTTTGGTTTTTTTAATTTTTCTTCTCAGTAAAACAAAACATCTCATCAACACTTAGGCACTCTATTCGAAATGTAACAGGTTTGGGAAGAAAGAACTGGGTAAAATTGAATTAACGGTGTTGTCTACATCTAATACTTTCACTTTTGGAAGAACACTTTTGCTGGTTCTTCACAAAATTTCTGTGAAGAGAATATACTGTGTAATTACTGGCATTGATTACGTATTCACATCTCTGAACACCTTAAGGGAAAACACGTTGAAAGAAAAGCATTCTGAATTTGAAGCGGATATGTAGTCAAAAGTGAAAATAAAAGTGAAGCAGACATTTGCCTAGTAGGTAGCTTTCAGAAAAATCCTACTTAGCCTTGTATGAAACAGATGGGATATTTGTCTCTCTCTGAAGTAAGAAAATGCATCTACTTTATTCATCCCATCTTCTTTTAGGCTTATAAAACAAGCCTGTGTGATAGGGAAGCTGTGAATGAGAAGGTGAAATGGTTCAGAAATACAGAGTAAGAAATACACAGTCAAATTGGAATAGCCCTTTTGATTTCAGCAAAGATTTATACATTAAAAGTTGATGGGTGGCTTAACCTTTCACACTCTGCTCTAGTTACCCCTGTCATGTACCTTCTGTAATGATACAACTGCCATTACATAGCTAACTCACTTGTGCATCTTGGGAATAAAGCCAAGTTTTCAAAATATTTTCAGTTGAATTAAATGTCTGTTTTCAGAAAGCCAGGAAATGACCAATCTCTTCACTGAAGAAAGTATTCATGTTCAAAATGAATGACAGACTGCTTTTAGAGCTCCCTATTGGATTTACGGCTCTGCTGGTAGAAATGTGATTCTTTACAGTTAGATATCAGGGATCTTTTGTGTATGAGTATTCCAGGGTGATACTCATGGTGTGGAGGGTTCAGGTCTTACAACTTCATGCAATGGCCGGAACAATTAAACAAGTTGTTTAAATTGGCCTTCTCTTTTCCAGAGCTTTCAAATTAAGATTGACATTCTTTCTGGAAGATATGCTTTACTGAAACACCAGTTATTTAAATCAGTTTGGGGACAACTGATTAAATTTAAAAACCTGCAGTATAAAGGACAGAACAGATGATATAGTGGCATCCACTCGCCACAGTATTACTGACTTCTTTCAACATTTGAATCTGCTTAAGTGCGTAAATCTTGGACTGTCAAATAAACACTTGCCAAATATTTTTTAAGAATTTCATAGTCCTGAAATATTTTGTATGATGAGTTTTGATATATATCTCTTTATAACTATATTTATTAAAGTAATTGAAACATTATCTGATTTATAAGATTTTAGAACTGCGAATGCTATGTGAAACCATTGCAATTAAAGCTGGAACCTTCTTTCTGAAACAAGATACAGCCATCCTCAACATCTAGACTGTGGGCAAGAAAAAAAGATTTGTGGTTTACAGTCATCTTTGGACTTACCTAGCCCTAGGAGGACACCTAATCTTTTGGAACCTTTTAGTGTCTTTTGGTATCTTTTGGAACAGACTTTATTCTTTGACTCATGAGGTTATATTTATATATAGACAAAATGGAGGTATTTTATACTCTTCGTGAACAGCTACACATAATTTCATTAAAACTGCATTATGCCACAGCTACAAGGTTGTTGTGACACAACAGAATTACTAAACAGTAAGCAGCTGATTACAAGAAACTTTGATATTTTAACTGTTACACAAATATACTAAAACCAAGTGCAAGCAAACCAAATCAGAAAACAGAATCATTCCCAGGGTTTCTTGTTTTCCTGTACTTTTGGTTCGTTTTGGAAAAAAATGAACTAAATCTACTAAAACTAGGGGCTAATTTGAATCCACAGTATTTATGAGTAAGTGATTAATTGTTTTAGAAATGTTGTTTTATGACAGCTGCTTTTACCAGTATGGCATATGAATGGTATTGGAAAATATGCTATACAACTGTTTACCACTGTAAGATACATGTTTAAATACAGTTTAATTCAAACTTACTTGTGATAACAAGTGTAAACTCAGAGGACAGATACTGGAGAACATATGAAATATTAATCCTAAAAAATCCAGAACACTTTGAAAGGTAAGTGTTATTACAAAGGAAGGCTGAAATCTCTACAACTGTAAACTCATAAACACTTATTATGGCAATGGAACAAGAAACTTTATCTGACTGGTATGGAAAAATCAAATAACAATACAATAGAAGAAAACAAACCTGTTACAAATTGCTGTGCAATAAAATCTGAAAATCATCTGAATTATCCTGCTTTCCTTGTAGACCTTTCGTGACATATTACTAACATCAGAAACTCTTTCTTTTAAAACCTTAAAAACTACTGCATTCAGTGACTATCACAGCTCTGACAAACTTTTTAAAGAAGCAGATTATAGAAATAATAAAACTACAGTCCTTCACTTTGTCTACGTAACATTAGCTATGCACAATTATTGTGTCCAAATGCATATGTAACACAGCACAGTTATTAACAACTTTAAGCAGGCTACACATATACGTGAGTTCATTGCTGGCTAAGTCCTGTACTCCCTGCTTGCATGAAACTACACACATTTCACTTGGAACTGCTGAAACACATGACAGGAATAACAGTCATGAGAAGCAAGTATTTCTCAAGACATTTAAAGATATTGAATTAAGGTATGCAATACTACCTTTGAAGTCAGTTTTTTATATATATGTATTTATACACACAAAATTCTGCAAATTGAAATCCAGGGAAAGGCATCTTCATACAGTTTGTTACAACTGGGAACACAATATAAGATAAAGCTACACTGAAATGTTCTGATTTTTTTTTTCCTTTAAAAAATATCAATCACTCAAAATAAAACTTTTTCTTGAATATGCATTGTTTTCATTTAAAGTTTCCTCAGATTCTGGGGATTGATTAACTGAAGTTTGCAGGTCTTCCTACCCCAGGTTAGGAATATCACTGAGTTTTAAGAACAGTTTCTTTCTCTGTGGCTTATTGAATGTAAAACTATTTGAGTAGATGGGAAAATGAAAAGTTGTAAGGATCACTTTCTACTGGAATGTTAGGACACTGACACAAAATGTGGAGAATTGTGCTTCCTTCAAACAAGCTCCTTTGAATCAGAGAAATCAAAAGTATTTAATCTAGATTATTCAAATACTAACTATTGAGATATTGGCTACCATGGGGCTTCCCTTTATTGACTGGAAAAGCCTTGATAGTGAGAAATCACGCTCTCCGATGTGATGTATAGCTCTACCATAGAATAAACTGCAGAATTTATTGAATTAGCATGGTAAAGATGGGCCAAGTATTTTTCATAGAAATGTATTTCAATCTCAGAGGCTGATAGAGTTACTATTAAAGCCAGCTGTGTGAAGAGCATCAGGAAGGCACCTGAACAGAAAGGCAGAGGACAGCCCATAAAGTACCAATGATGTAGCTTTAGCAGAAAACCAAAAGCCTTTTCTGGGAGCAGAACACTGGCTGAAAGCATGCTTCAGCTTTTGAATGGGGAAACTGCCTCTCATTGTTTGCCCCTTCCATGTTCTGGAAAAGCATTCTTACACTCTTTGTAAATGGATAGGACTGCAACCAAAAATTTTGGATGCATATGATTAAACTTTATCCTGAAAGAAGCAATTCAGAAAGATTGTTAGTATTGAAAGGAAAACTGGTCTCAGGCAGAAAAGGTAAAGAGAATATAGTTGGAAGGAAAGCATTGTAAAATAACAAGCAGAAAGTAATAAAATACCATGGGCTTTTCTACTTTCTAACACATCAACTGTCAGTACAGTATTTTTAGAAGTCTAACCTGAGATAACATACACTTTTCTTTATTTGAATCTCTGCAATGGTTTTTGTCTTTTACGGTTATATTTCCAATGTTTAATGATCTGCCTCCTTCTCTGTACAGCACTTCCTTCCTTCTTCCCCCTTACCTTGTAATCTTCTTTTCCTCTTCCACCTCTGCTGTAGCTTTGAATTAAAGGAAGTTTTGTCAACCAACAAAATGACAATATCAGCTAAAATGAGAGAAGGGGAACCAAGACAGAAAACAACAATAATTACAAATCAATGTTTACAGGTGGAGTACAGGATGGAACTAAAGATCCCAGAAAGGGAAATGAATGAGAAAAAATCCTTTCCAATTATGTCTTGACCTCAGTTAGGGTGTATCTCCTTGTACTAAGTCATATTTATTTTGGGGGGCTATAATCTCTTTGGAAAACAACTCCTACTACAGTCATTTTAAATATACTCTGATCAATTACATAAAACCAGTGTTTTCTACACCAGTTGGAAACCATTTTCTCATGGATGGAATGTCATAAACTGTATGTTATTTTTTTTTTTTTACTTTCTAAGAAAAAAAACCACCTGGAAAAATAAATATAAACTTGAATAAATCTGAATAAAATTTATATAAATCTACATAAAATTATTAAACAGTATTTTAGGTATTATTAATTCTGAAAGCTGTTTTTACCTTATTCTCCTACTAATAATCATGTGAAATAACAGGAAAGTAACAAATTCAACTTTATTTTATCACAGTGTTGCGGAGTTTTTTGCATAAATCATATAACTACAATTTTTTTTCTCAACAGAATGAAGGTAACAGCTAGGGCATGACTAGCTGACTCTCTGAATGTGACCTTTTAACGTATTGTTTGGAGTACAACTAGTATAATTTAGACATCAATTTATCTAAAATACCTGACAGCATGATGAGTACAGTATAAATACCTAAACACATTTAAGATAGTTCAAATCTACATGAAAGAAAATGCATTTACAAAAAGAAGCTAGTCCAATATTGTACCTGAAAATATTTTTCCAAAACTGTAGTTTTAATAAAAAGGCCAGGCTTAGAGAAAGTTGTAGTTCTTTCCTGAGAAAATAAAATAATATAAAAATGGGAAAAAAATCAATTTGAAATGGAAGAGAGGTTCTCACTGGCATCAGCAAGAGCAGTGTCAGATGACAGAAATGGGGAGCCTGTGATCGTGAGGAAACAGCCAAACTACACTTGAACAGAACCATTAAAATGAAACAATCTCTAACATGCAAGAGGAGAGACTATTATAATACCACATGGTACACAGGAGTAAAATTTGTTCTCTACATGTACATACAACTAAATAAAATATTGTCAGTACTCCTTGCAAAGTCTTTGCTGTATGATTAATATTTTTCATTCAAGCTTGGCCATCACAAGCTACGCTTTCGTTTGCCACCATAGGAAAGGCACTGGAGGGTGAGTGTGAGAATGTTAAAATGGGAGAACTGCAAAACCCAAATTCCAGTAACAATCAATCAAAGAGAGAACTGAGAGAGTTCTAGTTTCTGTGTGTACATAATGATACATAAAGTAGTTAAAATATACTGTATGATCTCTTCAATATGTTTTTAAAGCATTCTTCATCATTGTCTGAGAAGTCATTTTTAGGGAGTTATTAAATCGGGCAGCTGCCAACAGAGGCGATGCTGCTGCAGCTCCATGCCCTCCAGGTCCAGCCCACTGTGAGGATGCGCCTGTAGCCCAAATAATACATGCTCTGGCAGTGGACAAGTGCCAGCATCTCCACCAAAAGTGGCCCAGCACCTGTGGGCAGGGACTTGGCCCTGCCTGTGATGGCCGTTGCATCCCTGCAGGTTGCCGGGGAGCCTCTCCCAATGGCCACCAGCAGGACAGGGATGCCCTCGGCCATGCTGACACTGAGCTGGTTCCCAACCCAGGCAGCAAAACTGCACCGAGGGATCAGCTCAGGACCCCTTATGAGGTGTTTGCCCAGTAGCAGACAGTGCCACAGACTGGGAACTTGTCATGGGCATAGTTTGTCTTCACAATGTTGAACTGACAGGCTGTTGCTACAGCAACAAAGAGAATTTCCTAAGCAGTGATGAAATTACAAGCAAACAAACAGAAAAAATCCAAGCAGTGGATTTTTTTGTACCAGATATTGCATTTCTGTGCTGGCAGAATCTTTAAGTGACTTACTAGCAGCTTCAGAAGTAGAACAGCAGAAAAATAGATCAGTCCTACCATAGGAAACAAAACTTTTCCTGCACGTAAGGGTTATGAGGAGCTGAGCAGAAGTAGAAGAATTAAGTAAGCAAGGGACAGGTGGTGCTCTTAAAGTAAAATTTTGAAACTTCTTAACAGAATTAACTGATTTTTCTAATGTTGTTCATGACACGCCCTGGCAACTTGTCATGACAATAGAATGAAGGCTGAATTAAAATTAAAAACCTAATGTATCTGTCTGCCATAAATGCACAGAAGCTCACAAAGTATGCCAGAGCTTTTGCTGATATTGCCCATATGATGGCTCAATCTACTATGTTTTTCTTCATTGGTATTTTATAAACAAGTAATTCTTCTTTATGAAAGGAAGTTAGTGAACTAAAAGGATGGGGAAAGTTTGTAGAATAGAGGAAGAATTTCTAAATTTACCTACTTTCCAAAACTAAAATATATATTTAAGTGAAAAAAAATTCCTCCAGAGAAATGTTATCAGAAGTCACAAGGACTATGAAACTTGAAACTTGTAACTTGCTGACAGCAAAATTAGATGCATAAATGGCCAATGATAATAAATTGTTGACCCTTTATCCACATGGGGTAACTAGGAGTAACTGGGAAATAATTTTATTTTCATTTGGAATAAAATCTTGAGAATTCATGCTCTCAGGGCCCTGAATGCATGCATGGGCCTTAACGACCCCAACCAGCCTCCCCTGACCACTTCGATACACACCCCCCCATACTCACACCCCTGTCCCTGTTCCCACTTAAGCTCAGGTCTGAGCACTGGGTCCCTGCCTAAGCCCTGCCATAGGTGTCCCTGAACTCAGCCCTGCTCCTGCTGATCCTGACTTGCTGTCTGTGCTCCCCAGATTGATTTTTGACCTCACTCGTCACCTCGCATTTGTCTGGTGATGGCTGAGCTCCTGGTGGGATGTGCTACTGTGGCCACCCTGCTCTGCTCACCTGCAGGATGGCACCACATCAGGGAGGGCACTGCCCTGCCTGCCCTGGGGTCACCTTCCCACCCTCATACTCCTCCCTGGCTTTTATAAGCTTCCCTAGATGAGTCCAGTCTCTTAATGCTTAATATTATTTCCTATACTGGCTGTGGCTGTTGGCAACATTTCTGAACAAAACTATTTTTTTCCTGAGAGAAATGAAAAATGACTCCGTTAATTGGCAAAAGTAAGTAATAACCAAACACTCTCTTACAGCTTTACATACATACATGAAAAAAAAATTACCTTTGTTTCTAATTTTGCTATTAGGAAGAACTTGACATACCTATTTAAAACAAAAGTCCCTCCTGCTCAGAGGCAGTCTCTGTTATTGTATATAGTATCAATTTCTTGAGAAAGGATACTCGGATGATGTCATGTGTTTCAACAGTGTGCTGAAATGGATAGTACCCAAACAAATTGTTTAATGCTGCAGATGATAATATTACTGCAAATTTGAACAATCTAATCTGGAACTCATTTATACTTCCAGTCTGTATAGCATCCTGTGACAGAGTTCCAAAATTCATGAACATGTGAAGAAGTATTTGCTTTTGCATGCTTTGAAGCTGCTGTTCAATATTTCATTGAATAAACTCTAATTCAAGTACTGCAGGAAACTACAAATGTTCAGATTCTATTCATTTATGCTAGATAACTCCTGGTTTTATGCACCATTATAATAACCTTTACCTACTACCTCATCAAGAGTTCTATTATTTTAGTCTCCTTTGCACGGAAACCATTCCATCTCTCTCATCACACTTCCTGTCGTTCTCCAGAACCCTTTTTTCCTTTTTTAAATTTACTGTATCCACAATGTGGCTAATATTAATGGTGTGAGTACATATGGATCCTACAGTGATATAGTGATGTTCTCTTTTTTGATCTATATTTGTTTCATAATAATTCCAAACTTTCAATAGTGTAATAGCTTTGTTGTAGAAGTGATGAATTAGGGATGTGAGGCAAGCTCTGTAGGGAGATGTGTTTTATTAGACAAATTGTTACAAACATAAAAAACAGATGAGTTTTTGGTCACACAACCCTTTATCGCTTGCTGCTGCACAGCCAGGCTTGTGAGTGTTGCATCTACTACATGAACTAGTAGTGGCTGTTCAAGTGATGTTTTCAGATAGTTACCTACAGTAATTCCAGGATTTCTGGGTGGTAATAGCTCATGTAGTTCCCCCCATTTTGTACATGTGGCTTTTATACATCTTGGCACTACAGTTCAGATTGTTTCAAGACTTCCCACCATGGGAATGGATAAAAAATCACGGAGTGATGCTGAACTAATTTTTATTTCTTGATCAGAATGGTGTGGTATTAGTTTTGCTAAAATAAGCATGCATTATATTACTTTGGTATGTTTCAGTGAATTTAAGTATCACCATGACAGGTGCTAGGAGTATCATAACCCCCTGTTAATATTTGTCACTTCTTTTTAGCATTAAGGTAATCCAGTGATATTTTGTAGGTGCAAAAAGAATTTCCTCAGTCATTCCTAAGGATAAATATAATAAATATAATAAACATAACTGCTGAATGCATTTATCGGTTTTCTACAGCAACAATAATATTAGAGACATTATCAGGACAATAGGTTGATGCAGGAATGCCTTTTAAAATCAATGACAGCCTCAGTAAGTAAAATCTCTTTTTTCTTCAGAAGCTATGGACTAGAACCTAGTTTCTGCAAAGCAAATCAGATGAAAATGGCCTTAGAAAAATCCCTTGCTTACAGTACGTGCTGCTTATATTAGATCAAGAAATACCTGATATTATTCCTAGCAAAGCAACAAGGCACATTGCAATACACACAGAAAGAAAAAAAAAAAAAAAGTTAATTTACATGTAAACATGAATTATTTGCAGAAAGTTAATGGAAAAAATGCCAATTACCAAAGCAGTTGTGGGAACTATGGATTATTTGTATTGTGGTTTTAAGACAATATAAGGCAGTAGTGTTACATGTGAATTTCAACCTCTTTTATCTAATAACATCTTCGCATAAATTCTACTTTATCTTCTGATAATTCTACTTTATCTTCTGATAAATTCTACTTTGTTGTTCTCAATCCACTCCACTCTCTCAGGGCAGTGGTGATGGAATGAACATTACTTTTTACGATTTATTCCCTTCTAAGTTGTCATGGATGCTTGATGTCCAGTCAGTAGTAAAAAATATGCAAAATTTTGGTGAAAGATTATTATTCTGGGATTTGGATGCCAAAATCTTCTTTTATGGAGGCACCGACAAACACTTGTAAGTTTTCCAGAATAAAACTGGGTCTGCACCGGAGTTACTTTTTACGTCTTGACACCTTTCCAAAGAGTCACCTGATACGAAAGAGCCAATACAGCTTAAGTTGCCTAAAAGGTAGTCATATCTCTAGCAATGCTCATATCTCCTTCTTATGTCATTTGCCAGAGGAAAATAAAAGTAATAAGTTATAATCAGTCCCATACCACATTAGACTTGTTATTCCAGCAGTCATGGCTTCCATTCTTTTCTGTCTGTATGAGTTCACACTTAAAAATCCTGATTAAAATAAAAATAAAGTAGATCATAATCATTCTGTCTTCCTGATATACCTTAATATGTATTAGTTATTTTTATTTACATACATCTTATGGACAGCTATTAATTCAGAAGTTGAGTTATATTGATTAATATTATTTTTAAAATCCCATCTAATTAGTTAACAATAGTCAATTAATTCAAGAAAATTCATATATTTAAAAATACGATTACTCTTATGCTGTTGGAAATTATAGCATAGGACATTTTATTTATAATCAACAAAATACTGCAAAATATCTTAGTTGATTTTGCTCGTTCTGCTTAACAAAGTTATTGTGCATATATATAATCATTCAACTTAGTTCGTACATCTTACCAGATCTTTGAACACAGTGGTAACACTTACTTTCCTGTCAAAGTATTGAAAATCATCCCACTAAATATTTCCAGTTTGTTATTATCTGTATTTGCAAGCTATGTACAACATTTTTGTCTGTCAATCATCATAAAAAATAATGTACAATAATCTTTTTTTTGTTCAAAAACATTACCTTTTTTATGTAATATTTCTGTGTGCAGTGTGTGTGCAGAAGAGAAAAAGCATGCAGAGAAATTCCATTATGGAAGCAACCCCTGAAAAGAGAAGACTGATGATACTAACTATTCTTGTCTGTTCAGAATAATGTTAAAATGTGGAAGCTTTTGTTTTGAAATGTAATATAGCAGTAAAAACGATCCTGGGCATATTTTTTCTAGAAATTGCTAATTAGTACTCTCACTCTGAGTAATTGAAACAGCTATTGAATTTGTGCAATGCTTTACTAACCTCAAAGAAAATAAGAATATTTCATAATTTGAGAAAGATTAAGCAGAGAAGTCATTTTAACTTCATATTCTAATCACACATCATTACCTTCACTACATGTTAGATTTGCCCAAATTCCTGATGCACTTTTCTAAAAGGATGTTACCTCCTGTAGGTCTCAAAATATCAGGTAATCCTGATTATTAAAGTGGAGTGATTTTTAATGAGAGAACAGATAGCAACTTCAGTCCTTTTTCCTGAAATCAATTTATGACTGTCATCTCATTTGCAACTTAGGTGCCAGAAGTGACGTGCTTTGCTCTGTAGTTCTCTCAACCTTGCTACTCACAAGATGATAGTCTTATAGTATAAGCTGTATTAATGTATAATTCAAGAAAACATGTGGTTGGCATGAGTTCTTATCCTGGATTTCTAGTGTCTTCTTTCCAATATTTACACTCTTAGTGACAGTTCGGTACCTACTTGCTTTGAGTTCCAAAGTCAGCAGGTTAAAGTCTTAAGTTGACATTTCAAAAGTCAGATGTTCTAGGATTACAGTTATAACTTTAAAGAAAAAGTGATACTTGTTTTCTGCCACACGTAGACTGAGAACAAAAATTAGGCTTAGAGAAGCCCCTGGAAGCTTGTGTAAATAATAAAACTCTCTATCCTTAGACTATGCAGGGTGAAGCACCACCTTCTTTGTTATGAAAGCACAAACCCCTCTCATCTTTTTCACCTGCAAATTTTTGAAAGAGCTGGTGAATTCATAACCATGGTTGTATTGGGTTTTTTTCTGCTTTATTTCCCTTCATTCCCTTCAAAAATTGCCACCTGAATGGTTTGTGTAACATAAACCATTTGTTTTCTGATTATGTGCAGCACAGAAGACAAGAAGAAAGAAATTTATGAACGCATACAAGATTGTGACGTTATTTAAAGTCCTACTCTAGTCTTAGTAACATCTTTACTGTATGAGATTCTCATTTACCGTGCAGTCCAGTGTCATGTTCTAGTCTGCTCACTCAAAACTCATGAATGTTTCCACTATTACTTACAGAGTGAAGAACTATTTTCATCCATTCTTGGGCCTGAAATTACAGATAGATTTAGAATTCAGGTAGGTCTGATATAGAGGGACATTCTTGTGGGTTTTGTTTTCCAATGAATTGATTCAGAATTGAATTCTCAGTAGCATGAACATGCCACTAAACAAATTACAGCTATGAAATATGGTTTGAATTTTGAAATAAGCAGTTTCTGTTTCAGAATAGAAAATTTAAGATACAAGACCACATAATTCTCATTCATAAACCTAGTATAAGTCTTGACATTATTTGGTTTACTCCATACTTAGACTAGGTTGAATGAGAGAAGAATATAACCGTTTTCTAGTACATGTCATCAGAGAAAATTTTTTAAGAAAACATTTCACTTTTAATGAAATGTTAATGGCTTTCTGTTCTGTGAATAAGTAAATAAGTAAAAAGAATAATAATTTCCTGTCTTATACGGGTAACAATTTGGATTTCAGTGGGATGTTTCTTGTGTGGATCTGTATGTACAGAGCAGTAATAACTACAAAATAATCAGTATTTTCATCCGTCACCAATATGTCAATAAAAAGGAAATACTGCACATACAATCTACTGTCATGCATATTGGTAATATGATTAGGCTGGGTAGTCTAGATACAGTGCTTTTGGAGTCTGCATTTCAGAAAAGGTTAAGAAATTTCAGATAGTGTAAAGAAAACAAAGTAACTTGAAAATGGGAGAGGGGACAATGATTTGTAGACATTCAAAGCTCAGACCTTGAAAAATTAAAAAAAAAGGGGGAACATTTTAAACTTCAGGTGAAATGAAGTCCTAATTATACTAGGGTTGGAAAAAGAAATTATTTATACCTCAGAATTACCAACTGATTAATGGGTGAAAACACTTGGCATTGTGGAGAATGTTTTGGAAGAACCTAGGGAGATTTTGTAATCCTTTCATTAACGGATTTCACCCACTGGTCTTCTTTGTCTTCTGCGTTCTCATCCATCCACTCATCACCTGGTTTGCTGTTAGGAGTCAGAAAGAAGCCTGTTCTAGGAGCTGTTGCTTTGAGATTTAAGGCTCTTTTATGCTTTGGATTTTTATTAGTAGGTAACCTTATTCTTTTGTACCGCATTTACACAGTATCAGAGCTGACAGCTACAGGACTAAGAAGTCCATGGCAACTGAGTATAGACACTTCTCACTGTTAGCACTGCACGTACCTTTTAAAAGAACCTAAGAATCTGCTTCTGTTTCAAGATGCAAAAAAGAAGGCATATTTTAAAATTGCTAAACTACTGTGAACAGAAATATCTTTCTCCACATAACTCAAGAAGGTTTTATTAATGATCAGCATCCAGAAGTATTGTTTTGCAAATGCAAATGAGAAAAATTTGACAAGGTTGAATACACCCTGAAAGTATACTAGAATCAAATATCAGGGATTGATCTCAAATCAATAGGCAGTTTTGTTGCTGAAGCTGAATATCTAGTGGTAAACCACATGATTTAAAGCTCAAAATCAATTAATCCAAGGCTTGTTCCAAAAATAATAATATAATGAAATAGTGCTGTAAGAGAAACCTCATATTTTATTCTGAGAAGGCACTTAAAAATGTCTTCTCAACATCAGGAAATGTTAAATGATCTGAAATGGCTGCCAAAAGCATAATATCAAAAGCCTGTTACTCTAAAAGAAAAAAAAAATCTGAATGTGTCTTCCGTCTTCCTAGCTCTACAGCATACAGTCAGTTATCTCTTATTTCCTGCTGCAGTAACCCTGATTTTATCTTCCCTACATTCCAAAAAGATTTTGATGTTTTAATTAAAAACAGAGCATTTTTAAAATACTACCTTCCTTTTGTTACAATCTGCTTCATCAGAACAGAGCACAGAACGATGATGAGGCATGCC
>WAAD01006585.1:49280-65233 GCA_013389945.1 Fregata magnificens
ATGCCAATCAAAATCCCCAGTCAAAATTGAGACATCCAACTTCAAAACTGCCATTACTGATCTTCCCGTCATATTTACATGAAGGTAATAAAAAGAAATCAGATTTCTGATAGAAACAAATTTAAAAAACATTGAGAATCAGCTTTTCTGGAGGTTGGATAGTTTTCCACCTGGTTCAAATCAATATTTTTTCGCTGCAAGGCACAATGTAGATTATTTAAGTGTTCTTTGGAAACACTGGGAAAACATTAGGATATCACAATAACTCTACATTTACAAGATAAGATATTTTATTCCATAGAAAAAGTACAAACTATTAAATAAGAGAACTCAAGTACAAAAATTTTAAAATTAGGAGGTACTGAACAATTGCTGTAAAAAACCCTCATGAATTCAAGTCACTGTTCTTTCATTGTATTTTGTACCAAGAATACATTCAACCAATGTTTTTGCTCATTTTCAAAATAATACTAATTATTTTAATGCATATATACGTTAGAAAAGAAAAGTTACTTTATTCTGTTACGGAAAGCTGGGCCTGCATATTTCATCTGTCATATTGAACATTCTTGGCTGTTGCAAANTGATGAGGCATGCCAATCAAAATCCCCAGTCAAAATTGAGACATCCAACTTCAAAACTGCCATTACTGATCTTCCCGTCATATTTACATGAAGGTAATAAAAAGAAACCAGATTTCTGATAGAAACAAATTTAAAAAACATTGAGAATCAGCTTTTCTGGAGGTTGGATAGTTTTCCACCTGGTTCAAATCAATATTTTTTCGCTGCAAGGCACAATGTAGATTATTTAAGTGTTCTTTGGAAACACTGGGAAAACATTAGGATATCACAATAACTCTACATTTACAAGATAAGATATTTTATTCCATAGAAAAAGTACAAACTATTAAATAAGAGAACTCAAGTACAAAAATTTTAAAATTAGGAGGTACTGAACAATTGCTGTAAAAAACCCTCATGAATTCAAGTCACTGTTCTTTCATTGTATTTTGTACCAAGAATACATTCAACCAATGTTTTTGCTCATTTTCAAAATAATACTAATTATTTTAATGCATATATACGTTAGAAAAGAAAAGTTACTTTATTCTGTTACGGAAAGCTGGGCCTGCATATTTCATCTGTCATATTGAACATTCTTGGCTGTTGCAAAGCATGCTGACAAGCTGTAATTTAGCAACACAGGGCACATCATTCTTTATACAAGATAAAAAACCAATGGTGGCTTGCTTGCCTGTAAAAATTACAAGAAAGGTAAGGCTGCTGTGAGGACTAGGTCAGTCCTCTCACTGAAAGATATGGAACATCTTTCAATAAGAACATTTATCTATACTAGAATTTGGGGGAGGAGAGTTATGATAATATTCTATAAAATAAAGTTTGGCATAGAGAATGAGAAAAAATTTGTTCCTCTAATACAAGAACTGGGAAGCAACAAATCATGCAAATAGATTCACAATAAGTGAAAGAAGGTGTTTATTTTCACAGCATCTACTAAAACTGTAGCATCCCTTTCCACAGGATGTTGTGACTGTTACTGGTTTACATGGGCTCAAATAGGTGACCAGACAAGTTAAAGTATGGGAATTCACGAATAAATAAATAAATAAATATGCAACTTCTTTCAGTCATTTGTCAGGACATAAAAAAATATTGCAAATAAATATCGCTATATTGCTGCCATATTGTAATACTCCAACATTCAGGTAAATAGCAGGGACAAGGTACTGCCTCTTTTGAGACAGTCCTTGACTCAAATCTTTTTCTCTGTTTATGATAGTTTTTATGAAGGCTTCATGTCTTTATGAAAAATACCTCAAATTTGTGTAATATGTTTTATGGTAAATTACCTTGCTATAAATGGTTTGATTACATTACTTTTGGGGCTAAACACATGTCTTTACTAAAAGCAGAATTTGGTCTGTACATTCTCATCCAAAGTCATTCGACAATTCAGGCTAATTTAGGATTAGGCTGTACTGTTGTGAAGTTTTCTTTTTTTTTTTTTTTCCTTTTGAATATACAGTCCATTTGGGAGTCAAGGATAAGGTATACATCTTTCATTTGTTGCCTATCCTACTTACTTTATTAAAAAGATTATTGCTGTTCTTGAAATGAAATGAAAAATCTCTCTCATTCTTTTATGTCTGATTCTCTGTTTCAATTTTACCTGGCTGGACTTTCCCTATGTTGAACGGTTTAGTTGTTTTCTTTCTCTAGTTGTTTGTTTTCTTTCTCTAGTTGTGATTCACAAGAGACACTATTTCAGTTTTACATCTCAACTTATTTGTCCTTTTTATTGATTGTGCATTTTTTGTTTGCAATTTCAAAACCACTTAAAATCTTAACTCAAAGTCTAAACAATAAAAAGTAATTCATTTCAGTCAAAAAGAGGGAAAGATATGCAAACCACAGTTTTTCTAAGTACAGAAAAATAAAAGAAACTGAACAGAAAATATTCATAACCACAGATTCACAGAATCACAGAATGGTTGGGGTTGGAAGGGACCTCTGAAGATCATCTTGTCCAACACCACTGCTTGAGCAGGTTCACCTAAAGCAGGATACACAAGAGGCAGTAGGAAAGATGAGCAACAATGGGCCCATGTGGTGACTCACCCAACCCCTGATAGCAAACATAGGATCATAAGTGATGCCGTTGCTCCAGTGGACTGCCAGGGACATTTGGTGTTTGGATCGTCTGGCCACAACAACGAACTGTGCAAATGCCTTTTCAATGTGGATGAGAGTTGTGCTGCCTCTTGGCTCCACCAATGGTAGTGTGATTTGAGAGAATCATACCTTACATGAACAATGTGGGAGGTA
The DNA here is from genome assembly GCA_013389945.1 of Fregata magnificens. Taxonomy (NCBI): domain Eukaryota; kingdom Metazoa; phylum Chordata; class Aves; order Suliformes; family Fregatidae; genus Fregata; species Fregata magnificens. The sequence goes on from WAAD01006585.1 coordinate 52,130, forward strand.
TCCTGCCTACACTGCTGATATTGGTCAGGGGCAGGATGTCGGCAATCTGCATATGCTGCCAACTTTGGTCAAGGGGCAGGCTATCAGATGACACAATGAGTGTTAATATACAGGTAACTATGACCTTTTCTATTCTTAAATCTAAATGCTTCTTTAGTTGGTAAATTCAAAGAACTTTGGAAGTATAAATATTTTTAGTTGTAAATAGTAATTTGAGCTGTTCATAAGAAATAAGTTATTCTGCAAATAAGTTATATTTTCCCTTTCCATAAATCAATAGAAACAAACTTCAGCTAGCCCAAATTTGTACAGACTAAGAAAAGTTTTGGCATCTGTTTCCTAAAAAAATTTATTTAAATCTATGAAGTATTTGCAAACTCTTCTATATATTAATTTTCTGCAAGTTGCTGTTTCTTTTTTTTTTAAAAATGAAACTTTTATAACCAAGAAAAAGAGAAAGGAATAAATAATGACATTGCCAACAGCAACTTCCAGGTGACAGTGCAAATATTCTTGATAGGAATTTTAGTTCAAGCAGATATTAGAATGAATACACAATATACTTCTCAGTCTACAAGTGTCCTTGTGTAGAAAACAAGTAGGTAATATTGTTATATATTTCCACTGAAAAATGGTAACATTTCTCTTTACTCAACCAGCTCACAAGAAATAACAAAACAGTTCTGCACAGATTATCTAAGAGATGATTCATCATAGTTCATAATGACCACATACAAATAATTAATGGCACAAGTGCCCAGACAAAACTACTGAAATGTAAAGATTATATTTGAGGTGGATTTTCAAAAAAAAGAAATGTGTACAGAATAGCTAGAAAATTTCACATATTGATTAATGTTTGAAGACATAAACCCCTCTATTCTATTTGTTGTCTTCCCAGAGAGTCTGTTTCTCCACTTTTGAGAACTCTGAGGGCTATAGATCAGTGAGACCATCAAACAGAGGCTGATACACTAGTGTTTGCGGGTGAAAAAGGTACATGGAATAGGGATCTTGACATTTTTGATAAAATTGATGGGATTGCTCCTATATACGTCACTCTGGAATCTTTGAATTCTCTATCCAGCTGAAGAAGTCACTGCAACGTCCAAGTCTTTTCAGTCAAAATGTGAGACCTTCATCACAGAAGCTCTTCAGAATATCTTTTCTTAAGGAACTCTTCTTTGGTGATGAGATAAAGAAGAAGTAGCTGTTACTGATAATTAGAGAACTTTGGGCATGAACATTAGAGAACATCCATCTCCTTCATCTGCTTAATACTAAAAGCAGAAACATACCGCTATATCAAGACTGTTGATATGGGCCTTTATTCAATCAGTGTGCTGGTTTTGGCTGGGATAGAGTTAATTTTCATCACAGTAGCTAGCATGGGGCTATGTTTGGGATTTGTGCTGGAAACAGTGTTGATAATACAGGGATGTTTTAGTTACTGCTGAGCAGTGCTTACACAAGTCAAGGCCTTTTCTGCTTCTCACACCACCCCACCAGTGAGTAGGCTGGGGGTGCACAAGAAGTTGGGAGGGGACACAGCTGGGACAGCTGACCCCAACTGACCAAGGGGATATTCCATACCATATGACATCATGCTCAGCATATAAAGCTGGGGGAAGAAGAAGGAAGTGGGGGACGTTCGGAGTGATGGCGTTTGTCTTCCCAAGTAACCGTAATATGTGATGGAGCCCTGCTTTCCTGGAGATGGCTGAACACCTGCCTGCCGATGGGAAGTAGTGCATGAATTGTTTGTTTTGCTTTGCTTGCATGCGTGGCCTCTGCTTTACCTATTAAACTGTCTTTACCTTAAACCATGAGTTTTCTCACTTTTACCCTTCCAATTCTCTCCCCCATCCCACTGAAGGGGAGTGTGCGAGTGGCTGTGTGGTGCTTAGTTGCCAGCTGGGGTTAAATCATGACAATCATTCTGTGAAAGCCTGGAAACGATAAATGGTGCAAGTGTGCCAAAAGATGTTCTAAAGCAATAGCATCTGGATCAAAACTCTCTGAGACAGATTTTTTTGATGTATTTCTGCAGTGCCTAGGTCAGTGGGTCTGCGTCTATGTGTTATGGTAATAAGAATAAAATCATGAGTCACATGGCCATGGTACCTTATGATGTTCAAAATCTGTCTTCTTTTACATTTTGTTGTTTCCAGTCTGTGCTTTATGAATATGACTAATATTTTTTCTTCAAGTTCAGTCCCTAAAGTGCTATTTTTGAATCAGCTCAACATTTCTAGTCCATTCCAAATGGAACAATAGTATTGTTTTCTATTCATGATACAAGTTTATAAAAAATTTAAATAATGTCAGTATCGATACCTTATTGAAGTTTTCCCTAGAAAGTGAAAATGCTGAAAAGCATTTGAGATAAGCATATAATTTACTGCTTATGTTTCTGTGTTTTCTAGAAGGTCTGTGAAATATCCTAGTTTTAAAAAAGAGAAAACATTCTGCTAATCAGGCAGCATCAATATCAGCTCTTTCCCTGAGAGATACTGAAGAAAGGTGATTTCCTTGGGGGAAAGCCACATGTCATCAGCTCAGCATTAGGGATGACATTTTCACAAAGTATATTTGGTGTCAAACATAAGTCACATCAGTGTCAACAACTGTGAGGTCTGTTTGGGAAACACTGCAGATCAAAATATTAGCATTCATTATTTTTACACATGAAGCAGTTGCTCTCAGAAAGTCAAAGTGGAATAAAGAAGTCAAGGAAGATTCAAAAAAACCTGTAAAAGGATGCATCATCTGCATGAAAATGTTATCTGAGACCAAAACCTGTCATGATGACTACTAATGAGATGATGTACTGAGAGAGAATAAAAAAGAGGCTGAGATGAGACTCTAGGAATAATTACAAAGGGATTCAAATAGGACCTGTTTAAAGAAAGCAGGGAATGATCAATGATGTAAGTATCATTCAAGACAAGTAAGATCAGTGAAGGTGAGTCCCAAATGATAGCTCAGACTATCTAACAAGATCTGATAATTAATAATGACAACTGTGGCAGAAATTTCTACTGTTAATAAACAAATCTTATCAGCCGCTTAGTTAAGAGCATGTTTGCAGAGCATTTTCTCTGCCTTTCTGAGTCAAGACTGTTACAAGAGATGGTATCGATCATAAGATAAATACAACAGATGCATTGAAATTTTAGGTATAAATAAATGACTTGGTAGATCAGCAATTATAAAACAGGTAAAAGTAGAATTTTGTTTAATTTTTTAATACAGGGTTATGTAATTGAAAGTTCTTTATTGCATTCGCACTGGAACGTGAGGTCAGCAAAGAAATTTCTTAGACCTCCTTTCAGAAAGGAGCACGAAAAATGAAAATAAAAGAAATAAAATAAAATAACAAATAAACCTACTATAGTTTACAGTTTAACTTTTGTTAAAGATTTCAGCTTCTTTGAATCATAGTTTTAGTATTTACCACTATTATAAATCTTCCCTCATTACGATTCTCCATTTCATCTATGTCACTGCCAACAGATTTTCCAACCTGTGTATCAATCAACCTTCATGTGTATTGCTATCTTGAGAAACTTAATTCAAATAAACTTTATTGGCTCTTCATCTAGTATAGCAGTATTTCAAGATGGTTTCACAGAATCATAGAATCATTAAGGTTGGAAAAGACCTCTAAGATCATCAAGTCCAACTGTCAACCCAACACCACCATGCTGCCTAAACCAGGCCCTGGAGTGCCACGTCTACACCTTTTTAGAATGCCTCCAGGGATGACGACTCCACCACCTCTCTGAGGAGCCTCTTCCAATGCCTAACCACTCTTTCGGCAAATAAATTTTTCCTGATATCCAATCTAAACCTCCCTGATGCAACTTGAGGCCATTTCCTCTTGTCCTATCACTAGTTACTTGGGAGAAGAGTCCAACACCCGCTTCACTACAACCTCCTTTCAGGTAGTTGTAGAGAGCGACAAGGTCTCCCCTCAGCCTCCTCTTCTCCAGACTAAACAGTCCCAGTTCCCTCAGCCGCTCCTCATAAGACTTGTACTCCAGGCCCTTCACCAGCTTTGTTGCCCTTCTCTGGACACGCTCCAGCACCTCAATGGCCTTCTTGTACTGAGGGGCCCAAAACTGAACACAGTACTCGAGGTGCGGCCTCACCAGTGCCGAGTACAGGGGCACGATCACTTCCCTACTCCTGCTGGTCACACTATTCCTGATGCAAGCCAGGATACCGTTGGCCTCCTTGGCCACCTGGGCACACTGCCGGCTCTTGTTCAGCCGGCTGTCAACCAGCACCTTTTCCGCCGGGCAGCTTTCCAGCCACTCTTCCCCAAGCCTGTAGCATTGCATGGGCTTGTTGTGACCAAAATGCAGGACCCGGCACTTGGCCTTGTTGAACCTCATACAGTTGGCCTCGGCCCATCGATCCAGCCTATCCAGATCCCTCTGCAGGGCCTTCCTTCCCTCGAGCAGATCGACACTCCCACCCAGCTTGGTGTCATCTGCAAACTTGCTGAGGGTGCACTCAATCCCCTCATCCAGATCATTGATGAAAACATTGAACAAAACCGGCCCCAGAACCGAGCCCTGGGGAACACCGCTCGTGACCGGCCGCCAACTAGATTTCACTCCATTCACCACCACTCTCTGGGCTCGGCCATCCAGCCAGTTTTTTACCCAGCAAAGTGTATGCCCATCCAAGCCGTGAGCTGCCAGCTTCTCCAGGAGAATGCCGTGGGAGACCGTGTCAAAGGCCTTACTAAAGTCCAGGTAGACAACATCCACAGCCTTGCCCTCATCCACTAGGCGGGTCACCCGGTCATAGAAGGAGATCAGGTTGGTCAGGCAGGACCTGCCTTTCATGAACCCATGCTGGCTGGGCCCAATCCCCTGGTTGTCTTGCACCTGCCCGGTGAGCTCACTCAAGATGAGCAGCTCCATAATCTTCCCCAGCACCGAGGTCAGGCTGACTGGCCTGTAGTTCCCCGCATCCTCTTCCGGCCCGTCTTGTAGGTGGGTGTCACATTGGCAAGCCTCCAGTCATCTGTGACCTCCCTTATTAACCAGGACTGCTGATAAATGATGGAGAGCAGCTTGGCAAGCAGAGAGCGGCTTGGAAAGCATGGAGAGTGGTTTGTTTGGACCAACATGATGAAAAATACTGCTTTCTTTACTTGTCTTCCAGACATTAAACTGTTCTGTGCTAAGAAATTCTGAAGCATGTGGATATACTTTCAGAGACTTTAGAAAGGGAAATAACCATGCTAATCTGTACTTTGTCATAGGCATGAGAGAAGCAGCAGCTGATTCTCACGGTAAGAACAGGTATTGAAGGAGTAGCTTCAGTGTACTTTAAAATAAACTGCAGATGGCAGGTGAACTCTGCATGGAGCCGGGGAAAGAACCCTGGCTTTTTCAAATGAAGACTCTGAGGAGTTTGTTTCAGCAATTTTTAGTCCAAATTTTTGTCGCAGTATTATCTGTTTGCCAGAAGCCTCAGACTCATTCAAGACTACTTACCTACTGGCTATTATCCTCCTTCAACTTATAGAAGCCAGTACTGTTTCCCTGCCTGGATGGGTTATTTCTTCTGGTGGTGAGGCTGCGATGATATTTCACTGTTCTAGTATTTGTTCTTGCACTTGTTCTAGTATTTGTTCTTGCACAAAGCTGGTTGTGCATTACTGGCTAGTGTTTCGAACAGGGTTAGTCATGCATAGCCACTGATTACCTTAATTTGCATTTTCACAGTGTTACACCTGGTTCGGTTACATATCTCTAGAATCCATTCATTACTGAGAAAGGAGTTTTTCACTTCTGAGCCCATATAGCAGTTATTAGTGGTGTCTTTTACAACCTCAGTTACCCTTGATTATGTAAGATCACTGTATGGATGTTCCATTTCCCATTGCCTTGGACTGGATTTTGCTTGTTAGTAGATGACAAAAATAGGTAGATTCACTTATTTGTGATTTGTTTTGATGATGTAAATTCCGGTCCTACAGATGAAATCTTGATTTCTTTAGATTCAGAGAAAAGACTACAGTTTTTAGTACAGACAGATATATTTAGTATGGAAGATATTTGACTGGCATACTCTGAATTAGCATTCTTCAGCCTTCTCAAATGCCTGTAAATTTAATACTGGCTCTACTTAGCCCTTAGAAAGGTATATCCTGACATCTGTTGAATCTCCTCAGTCCCAACTCTACTGAAGCTGAAGGGACTTACAAACGCTCAAAATAGGATTATCTCTGCAACGATTAAAAAAAAAAGAGAAAAATAAATCTCCGAAGGCATTGAAAAATTTTGGCAGAAGATGCGGTGAGCTATTATTGATTTGTACCCACTTCAGGCCTAAATGTGTTGTAATCTTCTTAAATATTAGTTGAATTTGTGTCATTTCCATTTTCGTATTGCTAATAACAGTGTAGTAATGCATATGTATCATAGAACAAAGTAAATGCAATATCATTTAATTAACTTAAATTCTACCTTGCAGTTAAATAGGCTCCTGAACTACCCTTTTCAAAAATTGACACAGACAAAATGGAAAATGTCCAAAGGACTTTGCAATTCATCAAGTGCAATGGCTAAGAAAAGAAATTTATTTACAGTACTCACACTTCTTTACAGCCACAGTGGCAGTAGACTGAACTGCGGTCCTTTTATAGAGTTAGGAATTAGCTTTCCATTTGAAATCAATAACGTGTTGTATGAGGTCACTGCTTAGTAATCCCTAGAATGCTTTGTGACAGAGTCTTTCTGATAGATCTGAGTACAAGAGAGCTTCATAGGCTTTATGTGTTAATAATGAATTGACTGAAAAGTGAAGAACCGATGAGGCATTGTGAACTGCAGCATTTATCAAATTCTGTCTAGTAGATATTCCTTTACTCTCCCAGAGGCCTTCATCACACCTGCATGGTTTCCATATGGTGCTTATGGTTGTGTGATTTGCTGCTTTAAAAACAGTGATCTGTTTTCAATAGAATAAGTAAGAATAAACAGAATAAATACAGAAGTTAAAAATAGCTATAATTCCTTCTCGCTGCCCATTACAAGTTATTTTAATAACCCTTCTTAGTGATAAGATTCATTTTCTATAATTAAACTGTACTTATAAATTACATTAATAATTTTAATGGGACTGTGTTCTTACATTCATTCTGAGACTTTCCCCATGTTACTGTGCAACAACCTGAAAAAATGGTAGAACAATTTTTTCTTCCACTATCTAAATATACAATATAGTTTAATACTTTTATTATCTAGGATGTCTAAAAAAATGCTTAGGAATATGAAACATTAAAAATGATAGTATTAAAGACTGCAACTGTGGTACTGCTTCAGATAATATCTATTCAGTTTCTTAGCAATATGAAAAATAAACTTTATGAGGCCTCAAGATATTATCTGTTCATCCTCTGAGTCCAAAATAGGGTCAAATATGCCTAAACAATTCTTGTTGGATGTTTGTATAAACTGAAATGTAGGCCTCAGCTAGTGACGGAATATATCCTTAGGTAACTTCTGTTAATGTTCTTTTGTGTTTATAGATAAAAGTTGAATTTAATCTTCAACCTAATTGTTTCTTGTTCATTTTTTGGCAAATGTGAAGAACTGTTTATCTCCCTCATTCCTGCATGCATCTAACGTAATCTAAAAGTTTTGTTTTATCTTCTCCAGTTCTTTACATTTTGCTTAACTTCACTTGTTTACATGTATGTGTCTACGTCTACTCAGGCTTAGACCAGTTGTCTCAGATCCCAGTCATCAATGAAAATGCAATTAATGTAACAATTTGAGCAGTAAATAAATATAGGTACCTATTTTGTTTTCATTCTTTTAGATACTTTCTGCAATATGTCAAGATCTTCTTGAATTTGTCTTCTATAAGCCGTGTTTTACTTCATTCCCCTTAAATTGTTTGATATTGTCTGCTGATTTAAAAGAGTTACTCACGGTATGGCAGTTTAAGTCCTTGATTAAAGTATTGACTAATACCTGGATAAGAATAATAGCAAACTAAGTATTTTGTTGGTTTTAGTCTTAAAGCTACTGTACTGCATTGCAATATTTTAATTTTTTTTATGCTCCTTGCCAACTGTATCCCATCCCAAGCTTTGCTTCTCTTATTTTATTGCACAAATACAGATCTGTTAGTCTCATTCTCAGCTACATGACCTACTTTATGTTGTCTGTTCCACACCTTTTTAACATTGCAACTTTACTTTTCCTTGCCCTCTGTCAGAGTCCAATACTCTCTGACAAGTTTTTTTTAGATATTCCATGCATGGAGGATGTAATGCTTAATAACAAATTTACTTATTTAAACATAGTAGATGTTACACAGGATTTCTGATTTAGCAGAGTGATACAAAATATACTGCATAATTCAATACAAATGTAAGGTACGCTTAGCAAAATACAGCAATTGCAACACACAGTTCAATCACAATACCAGTGTGATTCCTATTACCTGTCTCTATAATATAGAATCATAGAATCATAGAATCATTAAGGTTGGAAAAGACCTCTAAGATCATCAAGTCCAACCATCAACTAACACCACCATGACTCCTAAAACAGACCCTGGAGTGCCACGTCTACACCTTTTTTGAATGCCTCCAGGGATGATGACTCCACCACCTCTCTGAGGAGCCTCTTCCAATGCTTAACCACTCTTTCGGCAAATAAATTTTTCCTGATATCCAATCTAAACCTCCTCTGACGCAACTTGAAGCCATTTCCTCTTGTCCTATCACTAGTTACTTGGGAGAAGAGTCCAACACCCGCTTCACTACAACCTCCTCTCAGGTAGTTGTAGAGAGCGACAAGGTCTCCCCTCAGCCTCCTCTTCTCCAGACTAAACAGTCCCAGTTCCCTCAGCCACTCCTCATAAGACTTGTACTCCAGGCCCTTCACCAGCTTTGTTGCCCTTCTCTGGACACGCTCCAGCACCTCAATGGCCTTCTTGTACTGAGGGGCCCAAAACTGAACACAGTACTCGAGGTGCGGCCTCACCAGTGCCGAGTACAGGGGCACGATCACTTCCCTACTCCTGCTGGTCACACTATTCCTGATGCAAGCCAGGATACCGTTGGCCTCCTTGGCCACCTGGGCACACTGCCGGCTCTTGTTCAGCCGGCTGTCAACCAGCACCTTTTCCGCCGGGCAGCTTTCCAGCCACTCTTCCCCAAGCCTGTAGCGTTGCATGGGGTTGTTGTGACCAAAGTGCAGGACCCGGCACTTGGCCTTGTTAAACCTCATACAGTTGGCCTCGGCCCATCGATCCAGCCTATCCAGATCCCTCTGCAGGGCCTTCCTTCCCTCGAGCAGATCGACACTCCCGCCCAGCTTGGTGTCATCTGCAAACTTGCTGAGGGTGCACTCAATCCCCTCATCCAGATCATTGATAAAGACGTTAAACAAAACCGGCCCCAAAACTGAGCCCTGGGGAACACCACTTGTGACCGGCCACCAACTGGATTTAATTCCATTCACTACCACTCTCTGGGCTCGGCCAGCCAGCCAGTTTCTTACCCAGCAAAGTGTATGCCCATCCAAGCCGTGAGCTGCCAGCTTCTCCAGGAGAATGCCGTGGGAGACAGTGTCAAAGGCCTTACTAAAGTCCAGGTAGACAACATCCACAGCCTTGCCCTCATCCACTAGGCGGGTCACCCGGTCATAGAAGGAGATCAGGTTGGTCAGGCAGGACCTGCCTTTCATGAACCCATGCTGGCTGGGCCCAATCCCCTGGTTGTCTTGCACCTGCCCGGTGAGCTCACTCAAGATGAGCAGCTCCATAATCTTCCCCAGCACCGAGGTCAGGCTGACTGGCCTGTAGTTCCCTGGATCCTCACCGTCACGACACTGGGTGTGCCCAGTCTCTGGGAAGGAATACGTGGGTTGAAACCAGCTGAAGACCATTGCCCTCTTTGAAATTCTTTTGTTAGTTTTTCATTTTTCATATGCTTGTTGGGCTTAGCCATGTAATTGCTCCTTGCCATACTGGACTGACTAACTCAGGGAGGTATTCACACTTTTTTAATGGTGTTGGGGAGAAACATTTACACCACCAGTTGATGCACTAAGCAGTTGATAGCTGTTTATCTAAAATAATGTCCACCTTCTTGTTCTCTTTGTGTTGAGATAGAGTCAGCTTCTTTGCAACAGCTGCGGGCATTCACAGCCTGCATTATTCCCTCAGCTTCATGGACTCATCACCCTTGCTCACCTCCTCTGAGCCTTCTTTCATTGTAGGGGTGTGGTGGTTTGACCCCGGCTGGACACCGGGTGCCACCAAGCCGCTCTATCACTCCCCTCCTCAGCAGGGCAGGGGGAGAAAATGAGGTGCAAAGAAAACCTCGTGGGTCAAGACAAAGGCAGTTTAATAAAACAAAGACCACGTGCGGAAACAAAAGGGAAAGGACAACACGGACCCCACTCCCCACCTCTCACCACAGCGACGCCCAGCCCCCTCCCGGGAAGCAGGGCCCAGCACGTGCCGCGGCTGCTCCCGAGGACACAGACACACGTCCCAAAACAACGAATGCCCCCCGCCTCCTCCTTCCTCCCAGCTTTTATCCCTGAGCAGACGTCACACGGTACGGAATAGCCCCGCTCAGCCCGGGCCGGCTGTCCTGGCCGCCCCCTCCCAAGATCCCGCCCAGCCCCAGCCCACAGCGGGGGTGGGGGGGGAATGTTGGAGAGGCAGCCCCGGGGCTGGGCAGGCACCGCCCGGCCACAGCCAGACACTGGTGTCACCTCCAGCCACCAACACAAAGCACAGCAGGCTGGCGTGGGGAAAACCAGCTCCCCCTCAGCCAGACCCAGTACAAGCGGTTTATTGGAAAGTTATACCTTTCTCTCTCTTAACTTTTCCTTCAATATAAAAATAGCCATCACCATCAATGCCATAAGCATGTATTTTAAAAAGTTATTTGCTACTCTGTAACTATTTGTTCAGTTTGGTTTGTTGCCTTTTCCCAGCAAATGCCTGGAAAAAGTCCCTTGTTACTCTCCAATCCCATGGTCCAGATGATTCTGCCAGTTTCTCACAAAGTTCTCATCCAGCCAATGAGATTCCCATCCATCTGATCTTCACAGTATAGTGACATACAATGTCTCCAAGAGCAAAGTCCTTCTTCTTCAACTAATTTATGTTTAAATCCCAAAGAGCTTTGTTTCTAAGATTTCAAAACATCCTTCTGTTATCTGCATAACAGAGGTTGTGTTTGATTATTTTTATAGTCTAGATATCTTTAGTTACTAAATTGAAATACAGTAATTTGGTTCAAATATCTTCTTGCACAGGTGTTTGATGATGGGTCTATTTGATGGGAAGTTCATTAAAAGAGTTTCAAATAAATACATCCCATATGTGTCCATATGTATAAATATGGATCTTTTTTTCATTTGTGACATACTCCATTTTTGAGCTTCCATTTAAGTCATTCTACTACACCCTCCATGTGTCTGAGTGTTAGCATACAGAAACTAATTGCAATGTTTTATAAAATGGTTAAATGGTTATAATTATGCAATATTAAGAGCTATTATTCCTCCAGGTTCCAACACTTGCCCTGTAAAACTGCCTGTAAAAAAAGACTTATTAACCATTAAGAAACCTTTTACATTTCTGCAGACAAAACAAGGTGATGATTTGATGATAATGTGTAAGTTTCCAGTTTTATACTTGTTCTGTTCTATAGCAGTGTAACTGGTCAGTTAAGACGTTTGGTTAAAATGTATTGTTATGTGTTATATATATTTTGTTTGACTTTCGATTCTGAATCCCTGCCTGTTCCACTCAGTCTAGGTAGTCAACAAGACACCTGTATGAAAAACAATATAGATAATTATCAAGATAGTTCTCCATGACTTTGTTTCTGTTGAGTTCTCTGTAAAAAGGACCAATCTACAATGTTGTTTTAATATGGTGTATTTGTAAAATTAACAACTCGAGGTATAGGGTAATTAGGAACATTTTAACTTCATAATTTTTTTAAACCTTCATATGACAAATAATATTAGACCTTATTATTATTATTGTTATTCTTATTCTTATTCTTATCTTCATCTTTATTTAACTTGACAAAAGATGTAACGAAAGAGTGAAAAAAACCTTTTTTTTGTCAGAAAAAAAAGTAATGTGCTTTTCTATGCATAACATTGTTTCAAGAATGGAATCTAATATTTTCCAGACAGATAAACTCTTTCCAAAATTCCCCCCAAAGAAGCCAAAACCAAACCTAAAAGAAATAAACAACTATGTTACCAAAATGAATAACAATATAATTATTTGTTGGGTGCTGAAACTGGTGTGGCCAGCTTTTCTTTTTATTCCCTACAAGTTTAGGTATCATATACAAATGATATTTTCAAATTTTCTAATTTTTATCACCAATTTACAATTATGGAACCTGGAGAATTCCAAATTTAATATTTTTTTAGCAATTGAAAAGAATTAAGATGTAGCTGAAGCATTAAGAAGTCATACTAAGTCTTCTAATGAGAACAAATTTGATCAACTAATATAGGCTAAATTTTAATCTATACATCTTTTAAACATTGAAATATATGTATATTTATAAAAACAAGATTCTATAGCTAACCTGTTTATAACTGCATATGAAATCATCAGTAGATTTTTGTAAGAAAGTGACAGCTACTGCATAAATCTATGAGCATATCAGCTGTAGGTGAAACAGATAAATTATGATAATAAAAACTTAAATAACTTCTTCGAATGTACACCATACAGCAAGTAATTAGAAATATAATAGATATCTTCCTCTTCCTCAGCCATTTATTATCAAAGAACAGATTCTTAATTTTAATTGTTCCCAGAAACAGTTTCACAGAGGAAGCTGAGAAGGCTGCTATATTGTTCAGTCACAATTCCTGTAATCCTTGAGAGGTATAGCATCCATTCCTCTACTGGATCTGGCTGAGATGGAGTTGGTTTTCCCCACGCCAGCCCGCTGTGCTCTGTGTTGGTGGCTGGGGGCGGCACCGGTGTTTGGCTGTGGCCGGGCGGTGCCTGCCCAGCCCCGGGGCTGTCTGTCTCTCTCTCTCTCTCTCTGTGTCTCTCTCCCCCCCC
>WAAD01006589.1:0-16824 GCA_013389945.1 Fregata magnificens
CACATTCATTTGTCCATTGCAGGATCTTTCTCCAACTACCAATTTGCATTCACATTGTAGTATTCTTCGGATTTTCTAGCATGTCATTGCTCTGAAATACCAAAAATTTAATTGCATGTATTCAGTTAGCCATTGATCACCATCTGATGTACATCTGGAACAGCACATTCTGGTTTGTTGTTCTGATATATCTATGCCTTGATTATTCAGAAAGACAGCAAATTTCCCAATTGTTTTTGGAATCTGGATCACCAGCACGTGACTTTTAAGCTGGTGAGAGACTCCCGGGGGGAACAGCAAAGATTGAGTATTTCTGTGGATTTGAGCTCCAGAATATTGAGTGAAGGTGCTTATCTAAGTTGGTCAGATTTGTGTTTCTTAAGGTGATGTTATTAGAATTTGCATAGTAGCACACATTCAGAGACAGTTTGCTTGGGTATAGGGTGAGAGGAGGAGGCAATGTCTTGCAATGCTCTTGCTAATGACTCAGCAAAGAACTTAGCTTGGATGTGGAGGAAGCTGCTGTTAGGATCATAGGCAACAGCTGCATATGTCAAACTATACATAACACATCTGAAAAATGAGAGAAATTAATTGTCTTTAAGAATAAGCAGCTTCTATTCCATGTTTGCTTTGATTCTTACAACTTCTTCTATCTACTACTAATTTCTTTAATATAAGTGGGAAAGAAGGAAAAAAAAGGATATATCCAGTAGCATTGCATGAAGGCACCTGAGGCAGGATGAAGACCCATTTTTATATGACAGGTGTACCTGAGAGGTAATGTTTGAGCAAGAATTACTGTTGTATCTTTTTTTTTTCTTTTTTAAAGGTCTGACATGTAATGATTTTACAAAAAACATTTCTCAATTTTTTTGGTAATGTCCTTTTTCTACCTAACTGCAGAGATTCCTGGTANGTCCTTTTTTCTTCTTTTCTCCTTAAAGAACCTGTATAGTTTCCATGACTACAATAGTTAAGCGGGCAAAATCTATTCAATATTTTCTCTCTGCAAGTTTATGAAAAAAAAACGTAAATAAGTTGGTGTAGAAACTGTCTCTGCGCAACCTGTTTGTGTGAACCCTGACAGCAATACTCACTTTTTTTGGTCATAAACTACGGTACTTTAAAGGCACTGTCAGGCTCATTTGAGAGCGTTGACACCCAGGATTTTCGGTTGGATCAGTACAACTCTTAGGTATTGAACAGATTTGTTCATAGCCATGACTGGATAAGCATCTATGATCCTGTCAGAGACATTAAAAAATTTATCAGCTGTTTGTAAATTCTGTGGCTGCAGAGGTAACTGATGATTGTGTAACTTAAGCTCTTTCTGTGTTGACTGATTAAAAACTCAATTTAATTTACACTTTTCGCTATCAGGCAAAAACATTTTATAACTCCCTTTACAGATGTCAGGCACCTATCTGCTCCTGCCCCATCAAAAACTTCCTTTTGGTCACTGTCAGATCTCCCTTTTCTCACATTTGTTCTGTCTCACTCCTACGCTGTGACATATCAGACAGATTTTTTTCAAGACTCTCCTTGCTTCTCCTGTCGTGTCAGGTTGTCTGCCTGGAATTCAGTCGCAGACAAATTTCAGTTCAAGGAGGAAATCAGGGTTGGAATTAACTGCTGTCAGTGTATTGCAGCCATTCCTTAACTGAGTTCAGACTTATCCTTTTATTTCATTCACTTGAAATCCTGTCACCACTGAAATGAAGACTGTTGCGTCGTCATCACTGATTACCGTGTGTTTAACATGACAGCAATTGCACTAAACACTTCTGTTCCCTCTTAGGGACAAGGGGTTTCTCCTGTGATAAGAGAATAGCTGTGACCATGTGGAATCAGAGAGATAGGGCTATAGGACAGAGCATCCAAATAAAAGGACAGGTATCAAAACAAAGAAGCAATTGAACCAGAAATAGAAAAACTAGAGCCAGTCTGGAAGGAAGTGCAGCTTAGATAATTCAATTTTATTTGTCAGCATGTATTGTTGATATTTATTCTCTGATATTAATGTGGTCTACAGATTTTCACAGTGCTTTACAGAAAGCAAAAAGTTGTCCCTTGTCCCAAGACCTGCTGTCTTTAGACAATCATAAAAAAGTGACAGCCAGAAAAATTGGAATGTAACAGAAGTTGTGCAAAATAGAAAGACAATATGAAACAAGAGATTGTACATGAAGCTCAGGTGAAGTTTGTGAACAATGTGAGACATGTCTGGCATGACATTAGTGGGAAAACTCACCAGTATGGGCAAGAGTTGGCGATAAAGGGAGAGGCAGTTACGAAGGGAAGCAAAAAGGAAGAAGACTCAAAGGCAGAACTGAAAGCAAGTGGCAAACAGGACATCGACGGGTTTTTTTAATTGGTTTTTTTGCCTTTGTTCTTTTCCGATTCATGGTGTTACACTTTTCCATCCAAAATTGGTTTACATTTACATTTACAAACTGGAAATAGACTGTGTAGCTCTGGGGTCACTAATTCACCGTGAGCCACAGAAGGGGGTAGAGTTTCTAATTCAAACAAAAATCTGGTTTTAAAATTGTGTCAGACCATCTGCATCTTGAAATTTCTGGTGTAACAGAGCAACTCAGAAACCTAAGTAATTATTAATTTTGTTCCTGTTGAACAAAGGCATTTTGGCTTGTTATACAGCAGGTAAAATGTCTTGTATCCTTACAAACCATCAGTTTTACTGGCTAGCATCTTAACCTGTATCAGAGATGTCCCTCAGCATGAGAGACTGTAGATACAGAATTACCCCAGTTGGATGAGAGAGTGCTGAATGACTTAGAGCAACCTGGGTTGGTTGAGTTAGTGTCAGCGTAGGGGCAGGCTGTGGACTAGCCCTTTAGCTGGGAGGGTAAAGGTGCCATATGTGGCAGCGTTGGCTTTCTTCCCTCCCAGAACAGCACCAAGTCACCATGTGACATTTCAGCATCTCCGATCTTCTGTTTCTGTCTGCTTAGAAGAGCCTTGCAGAGATTGCAAGGTTAGCTTTGGGAAACTAGAATTTGAGTAGCCTTTTAGGGTTAGCCTTTTAGGGTTAACCTTTTTATGTTGACTTTTTTTTTCCTTCCATGATTATCACATTGCAGATGTTGACTTGCTCACAATCTGGTTTTAGTGCTTGGTTGAATTTTGATTGTTAATCAGTTGAGAAATGCAGCAAGAAAGGTTGTGAAGTAATGTTTCTTTTTCTCCAAACTGACAGCTTTTGTTCTGTTTGTCAGGTGAGCCAGCAAGTCTTTTAAATTATGACTGTGAGGTGGCTATGGAACATAGTAGCTGTTTTCTATTTCAGTTTGTAGATCCAAAAATAACAGATTTATCATGTGACTGAGTTTGAATGTGCTAGGTACTCAGCTTCTGCCAGGTGCACAGACTCTGCCTCAGCATCTGTATTTCACTAGTCTTGTAAATTGCTGTTAAATGAGGAAACTGGACTTTTTATGGCTTTGCTGCTTTTACAACTTGAAAACTGTCCAAAGTTTATATACCCTGCTGACAGTTTGGAGCACTGAATGTGAGATCTCTTTGCCAGATTCAGTGTCTTATACCCATTCTCCAAATGCTGGGCAAACATTTACTCAATATGGTTTAACTACAAATCATGCTTTAACTTCCTTTTACCCATGTATTTTCTGCCACTGAATATTGATAGGCACCCCCAGCTCTGATCCATTTTTCAGATTTTTACCTTGCTCTGGCTTCGGTACATACTTGAGCATACAAAGAGTAGTGTAGCATACTTTGGAAACCACGAGATTGTCACCTCTTACATGTCACACACATAAGGGAAAGCATTTTGTCCTAGAGCCCTTTTAAAGCAGAATGAAAAAGAAGTTGGCTTCTTTCACTGAGCAGGTTGAATTTCCTAGGCTGGCAGTTAACAAAAGTTATTGTCAGCTAGCAGACTATGTAGTGAATTAGTGACAAGAGAAATGCGGAACCAGCAGGGTTTTACAGTTCTGCTCAGAAAAGGGTTCTACAACTGAGTCACTTTCAGAGCCAAGTATAAAGAATTAGCAGAGTATATGCAGATGAGAAGTATGTAAACATACTTTATATTCAGCATCCTCATGAATATTTTAGTCACCACACAGACTAAAATGGCACCTATCATGAGAGGCGTGCCAGGCAATGTGTGAACAGTATAGCTGTTTGCACATTGCCTTTCGTACCATATCCCTGCACCATCTTTGTGAGTGAGAATGGCTGTGGGAAAAGAATTTGTCTTGCATCAATATGCAGAACTGATCAGTGGATTCCAAAATTGTTCTTGTTAGGGCATAACCAGCTCATGTAACTAGAAAGATAACTAAATTGAGGTTCAAGCTGCGGATGAGAGTGTCACAGAGGTATTTTTGTACAACTTGAGCCAAAAGGGCATAATTTTGCGCAGCTGAACTGTCAGTTCAGTCAAGAGATTTTGTTCTGTGCAAGGTGTGGAGCTCCTGTATACACAGGTTTGTGGTGGTGATGGAGCTGGAGAGGATAGTCACCTTTAAGAACTTAATAGAGGTTTTGATGGAAGAGCACTTTGTTCACATGAACAAATTTGATACTTTCATCTGTATAATTGTTTTAAAAGAAGATATCAGCAGAGCAGGTTCAGCCTAGTAACAAAGGAATTTGTCAGTAAGTAATAGAGGGCAAATTTTACTGCAGACCCTCCTTTCTCTTAATAGATTCCAGCCTGTGATTCCTCTTTTTCCCAGGAGTTTTCCAAATGTGTAGCTTCTTTTGCCACATAGTGAATTACTTTGTTATTTTATAGTTTTACCCAGCAGGATAATTGGCGAAATTATAATACAGCCCATTTGGAGCCACCAGTGACAGATGTTGAGTGAACTTTTATTGTAAATATGTTTACTAAAAATAAGCGTTCCAGCCTTTTTTTTCTGTGCAACTTCTTTTACATTGTCTTATGTATGATGGCTCAATCATCTTCCTTCAGACCACCCATCTGAAAGTTTGGCAGATAAGAGCTGTCTCAGCATTGTAAAATAGATTTCACAGCAACGTTTTGAAATCTCTTTGCCCTTAGAAATACAAAGTCATTGTGCTTCCCAGTTTATCTTTGCTGGGAAGGGCTGCTTGGCTTTGACATTTCAGGCAATGACTGTAGTACTTTAAACAGAATGAGTTCAAAACAGAATGGATTCAAAATTGGACTGCAGATGTCCTGGATATGAAAATGATACTATTCTAATCCTTTATGGGTGCCAGTAAAGGGACTAGATGAGTTGTGGGCTTGGACTTTGTGTTTGCTTTTTTAAGAATAAGCATGAGTGCATTTGGATTTCTGGACAAGTTCTTTAAGATCATAAATATCTAGGCATACACTGTCACAGATCTGACGGGGGAAAGATTCCTGCTGAAGTAGTTTCTTCTAGCTGTGGCGAAGACTTGTCTGTTTGACTCCCATTTCAATGAGCACAGTTACAACTGGTCATGTGAGCAGTTCTTATTTCTGGTTTTGGTCATTTCCATATATTTTCAGACGGAAATGCGTGTAGAGCTCTTTAAATCACCTTTTCTTGTTTAATGTATGGATACCAGAGAGCTTTGGTCTGATTTCTGAAAAAATGTGGCTCAACTAAAATGTATTTCCATTTAACCAGGGCCTTTAGAGAGCTGTATTTTGCAAGGTGGGAAATAGAATAAGTATGTTGTAGTGAAGTGAAGAAACCTATATTAAAATGCTACAGTAATAATTTCAGTGACACTATAATGGAATGATACAGGAGACGTGGACATCTTTTAGTCAAAATGTGCCACGTATGCTCTTATCTGTTCTAAAATATTTAATATCTAAATGTAAAATTCATAATATGAATTGGACAGTAAACTTCTTCATTTTCGGAGGACTTTTTTCAGTATCAGAACCGTAAGTCTTACAAGCAATGTTTGAGAACCAGCATTTTCCAGTGTAGTACACTAAATGAAGAGTGTTGTGCAAGCAGAGAGCAAGACATGTCTCTTCTGTTTTTAACTGGATTTTTCCTGCCATAAATTTATTAAATATATGAAAGCATGTGGACACTGAACAGTTGGCTTGATTCTTTAAGAGTTTTCTTTGGTAAGAAACCTGTCTTTCCTGATTAAACACTGAAATGTAAAATAGAGCCACACATTTTGAACTTTTGTCTTAAAATCATCCAGTTTTAATGGTACATCTTTGAAGTTTAAGTGCTACAAAATTCACTCCATGATCTTGACAGTGATGTTAAACTCTCCTTCAAGGACTAGGATGATAATCCCAAATGATTCAAGCACTTCTGTCCTCTCTCACGTTACTTCCTTCCAACACAGGATAAGAGATCACGTGTTGAATATTTGCAGTGAGTTACCTTGTTTTGGCTGCAACATTCCCAAAGGCCCAAAGAGGGGACCTGCTCCCATTTAAAATGTACTGAGGTGACAGCTTAGTTCAACCTTTCTTTTTGTCTTTGCTGCTTAGGTTTCATGTCATCTTGGCATGTGAAGGGGCTCCAAAGGGCACCAGCTGGAGCACCTTGCTGGCAAGGTATTTGCTGTGGCAGGATGCCCGTGTTTGACTCCTCTGCTGCACTTCAGCACATGCAGTCTTTGCTGCCCCATGCAGTGCAGGAAGGAATGTTTTGAGCTCGATCAGTAATCTCTGCTGTGATGAGGAAGCTCACGGAAGGTCTTGGAGGCTGATTTATTTTTTCTGTGAAACATCCATCGCGATAGTAAAAAAGTAAATGATGACTTGTGATGCAGTTGGGGAGGCAGCTTGATTGTATTTCCTAATCCAACTGTTACCAGCTGATTGCAAGAAGCTGTGAGCTGATGGAAACTCAAAACAGATAGCTGGAACTGTATACGGTAACAGGAAAAGTGCAGCAGTCATCCGTTATGAAACTGTATTGGTCTCCCTAAGCATCAGCTCTGAATATCGTCTCAGAGACCACTGAATTTCTCTGCATTTTGAGGAGAAGTAGACCTGATCTGGAGTGCAGAGTAGCCATTCCTGACAACAGGGTCATATTGGTTATTTTCTGGGTGTTCAGCACACAGGCTTGGTTCCAAACCTAATAAGGACATGGAAAGGCTCTTGTTCATTACAGTGGCCTTTGACTTTTTCTGTTTGGGGAAAACTGTTTCTGCATGTTGGTGCATGTATGGAATTCTTTTCTTTTACACCGTTTTAATGGAAAACATTCACTATTTTTAAAGATACTTTCTGGAGGGAAGTTTTAACTCTAAAAATAATGATTTTTTTTTCTGTTTAAAAGTAATTACTGAAGAGAGGAATATGCACTGTTTGTAAATAGCAATGTATCAAAGTCTGCCTTTAGAAACTCAGAAGTTACATGTCAAAAGGACAGTAAAAAAAAAAAAGGTAAGAATGAGAAGGTCTAATTTAATTCTAAAATTTGGACTCATAAGTGAGGTCAACATAAAAAGCAAACAAACAAAAATCGCAAAAAACCCTACCAGAATACGCTTTAAGATGTGCTTAAAGCAAAATAACTTTTTCACTCTTTTTTGTTAGAGTGCTTGCCTGAAATGGGACCTTAAGTAGAGGGAAGAAAAAGCACGTAAAATATTTTATGGTTAAAGTTTCATAAACCACTTTCACAGAAACTTTGTTCGATACAGGAAAAAGAGATTTGGCTCTTGTCGTTCCTAAAAATTACTTTTTCAGAAAGTGCAGTAGTGATAGTTATCTGAAACCAAGGGCAGGGAGTTTGAAGTCTGAGAAATCACTGTGAAAAGGATTTATATATACATCCATCTATGCTTTTCTTTTTATGTGTGTGTGTATATAAATTTAGATGTGTATCTGTGTGCGTATATAGAATGTGTTCTGCTCCATATATCAGTGGTGATTGTTGAGGATGAGCCGTCATTAGCATTCTTGTTAAACGTGATTTTCAAGGTTACCAATTCTCTCCACTGATGGAGATCTCAGCACTAAATAGCCAGGGTATTGCAAATACATAGATCAGTGCTTTGTCTAACAAGATCAGTTTCAGCTTTCTTCCCTCTTGTTGTGCTGGGATGAAGGAAAAAAGGCAAAATACTAATGTCAGTGGCAAAACTACCTTACTTAGAAGGATCAAGTAATGCAGATATAAATAGCAGAGATTCGTAATAAACAGCGTTGCAGCTGGAGTATTTCTGGAGGAGGGCAAAGATGACCGAAGTTTGTCACTTTAGAAAGCAGGTGTAATATTAAGTAGCTTTGCAGAAAGATTTTAATACTATATTTGTTGCTACATATATATTGTGATATATGTATTGTAATATAATAGTGATAGGTAAGAGGAATGTTTAGTGTCCCTTGGATTTCCATGTTATTCAGTGAAGAGACTTTCTTAATATAGAAAGCTGTTTGCTGAGATTGCTAAGAGTCTCCATTTCACAGCCTGCCCCAGGAGACTGGGAGCTTCCCTTCCTGTTTCAGGCTTCCATTCCGTTATCTGAGAGCTAATAATAGTACTTTAATGAAGTAGTGGCTTGAGAAAGGGTAAGCATCTTGAAAAGGATGTGTGTGCCCCATCCAAAGAACCTTGAAACTAAAGACTATCAAAAATTGCTTTATCCTAGGAACCCATCTCTAAGAGTCAATTTGAAAAGTGTATGTTTTCTGTGGTTTTGGCAGTCTGTTCTGGGGTAGAATATGATGAAAGTGATAAATGTTCAGTTTCATTGTTGATTAAAAGAGTTATTCCTGTATGGGAAGAATAATTTAAAGTATTTACTTGGTAAGTGTATATTGAAATAGAAACTTGGACATGAAACTAGAATGCTTTTCTTTGCTTTTTGAAATAGGCATAAAAATGAATGCATGGCCCTTCAAGTATATGATAACAGAGCATTGCTCATTGATCATTACAGTTTGAACTTGCACGCAATATTAGTGGTAAATTATAATCTGGGTTTGTGTAAATCTGACTAGAATGAGTTTAGTTTATTTCCTTCCCCCCTCCCCCCCCGCTGAAGTCAGCAAAGAGTCTTGTTAAATAGCTGTAATTACATATACCTCTTGGTAGTCATGAATTTATATTCGCATCTGGCTAAAATTTTTTATCTCTGCTAAATAGGTTTGTTTCAAATTATTTACAGTTTAAAAAGGCATTTTTAAAACTAACATTTACCTTGCCAAACTAGCCATAAACAGGATTTATAGGGAAAGAGTTTATTTACTGCATTTTCTGTCTGTACAGCTGCCAGAGATATGGTAGTAAACTTGGAGGATTTTTCTGAGCTCATGTTGCAGTAAAACTATAATTTTATTACAAGACCGGGGTGAATCATAGTCTTTGTTATAAAAATAGGGCAACTGTTTAAATTAAATAATAAATTCATGGTTGAGCAAGAGGTGTTACGATGGAGTTTCCACAGAAAGAAGCACAGGCTTTTAGATTGGAGGTCTTGAAATTGACTTTCACACTCAGCCTTTTCATAGCAGTTCATAGACACTCATTACTCTCTCTCTCTTATTCCTGCTCCCTTGAGTCATCTGTTTATACAGCCAGTCTTCTGCCAGTGATTGAAGTTTGTCTTAAGAAGGCTGATATATCATCAATACTAACCTTGGTGTTCCAAGGTAAGGATTTTGTGTAGCAAGCACCAGAGAGAGGACCTACATGTGGTATCTGTAATTTCATTGTAGTAAAATGCATAGTCTGTAAACAAAAGCTTCTCTCTGGTGAATAGAAAAAAACATCAGTGCTATTAATTTACTCAGTGCAATGAATTTACGTATTGACTTCTTGAAGTAGTTGGACACCTTCCATTTGATAGAAGACAATGATAGAACTGCAGTCAAGGTCCTTGCATCTCAAAGTAAATATCCCTGTACAAAGGATTACTTTAGTTGTTTTATTTTCCTCCATGGTATGTAAAGGACTGGGAATGGATCATAAAAGACAAAGGCTTAAGAAGCCTTTGGTTTTCTGATTTTAGATTGATGCTTTTTTTATCTCTTGCTTTGATGGAGAGAGAAAATTCAGAAAAGCGAACAGAGATCAGAAACTGGTGAAAACGGTTGCCCAGACAAACTTCTGGTGTTACTGTTTTCTAACTGCTAGTCAGTGATTTTATGATGTAACTAATGAGATTAAAATATGAGAAAAGATTATTAAAATGATTCAAAGTACTGTTACATAGCTCAGATGAGTCTCACATAGGCTTTTCTTCTTAAAAGAAGTTGGGTGATCAAGTAATATGGATTAGCTGAGAGATTTGTCTGCTGAAGTATATTTGCAATATATGTCCATGAACAATAGAGACAAAGCATTTAACTGTTGAAAGATCATGGTTTTTAAATCCTTTGGCTTTGCATTGTATTTGTTCAACACTTTCTTAATGCAATTAAGGGGTATTTCAGTTGTGGCCTTTATGATGCCCTGTTGTGGCTGAACTAAATGAGAATGAAATTCTGACAGTTGCTACAGGTTTGCTTTCTGCTACGTACTGTTAGGCTATAAATCACACATCTTGTTCCTCCTAATGTAAGGTTTAGTTGAGTGAAATTCTCTGGCCAGAATGAAGTCAAATCAGACTGGATCTTTGATAGCCTTATCACCTAAGCTGCTTCATATGTGCTTTAACTAGTGAGGCCAATGTCTTTGTTTATGCATGTGCCTAGTATGATATTAGCTGGGTCATAAAAATTATGTGCCTTATTGATGAATAAGAGAAGAAAGAATTGTTACCAAATGACAGAATGGATGATGTTGGAGAGTGCCTGGTCCAATCCACCTGTTCAAAGCAGAGCCAGCTAGAGCAAGTTGCTCAGGACCACTGGAAGAGTCTGGCTCCATCTTCTTTACTCCTCCCAGCAGATACTTAAGAACAGTGGTAAGATCCCCCCTGAGCCTTCTCTTCTCCAGGCTAAACAACCCCAGCTTGCTCAGCCTTTCCTTATATGACAGACATTGTAGTCCCTAATCATCTTTATGGCTCATCAGTGGAATTGCTCCACTACGTCCCTATCTTTCTTGTACTGGGGAGCCCAGAGCTGGACCCAGTACTCCAGTTGTGGCCTTAGTAGCACTGAGCAGAGCGGAAGGATCATTTCCCTTGACCTGCTAGCAACAGTCTTCCTAAATGCAGCACAGGATGCTGTTGTCCTTCTTTGCCGCGAGGGCACGTTGCTGGCTCATGTTCAGCTTGTTGTCCACCAGGACCCCTGGGTGCTTCTCTGCAAAGCTGCTTTCCAGACTGTCGGTCCCCAAGCGCATAATGGTGCCTGGGATTATTCCCAGTGCAGTACTTGGCGTTTCACAGTGTTGATAATTTGGGGAGATCCAGTATTTATTTTTACTTTTTTCTGTAAATCAACATTTTGATCTGAAATAGTTTCACTATGAAAATGTTAAAATGGAACTTTCTGACAGTTTCAGAGTACCTGTAAGGGCAGTCATGAGAATTTTTTTTTTTTTCCCCCTCTGAACATATCTTTGGGGGAAATCCCACCATCCTGCCTTAAATGTCAACAGTGGACTAAAGCATTCTTTGCAAAGCTCCTCAACAGCTTTAGCAAACAATTATTCTTATTTATGGGATGTATTTGGTGTGTTATTTATCCAGGAGTAGTGTAAGTGAAATATTTCTTATTCTTCTCCACCTGTGTGGTTTCCAAGACATACATTGCCAACACTTTTTTTACTTATTTAGAGCACTTGTACATTTTTGTTGGCTTTGTGACTAAGCTTCTGATATTTGCATGCTTCCTGCTCTGTATTTGGTCAGTAAGACTCTGTAAGTGAATGTCAGTGAATGTCTACGATAGGCAGGAATTAATAAGAAAAAAAAATACAGGATTTTGAATATCTACATTGCTTAAAGAAGTCATTTTTAGAACAACTAGTGGTTTGGTTGATTATTTTGGGACATACACTGTTGCTCTTCTTGGAGTAGCAGAAAACTTGTGTCACGCCTTTTCTCATTCTTGTAAAAGGGAGAATCAGGAAGAGGGTCTGAGGACTGTCCGTTTGGGAATGTTTCTAAGAATTAGTGTACTTTGTGAAATGTAGAAGTCAAAATTTGTGTAGTCAGATTTGAACCACCAAACTAAATGGTTCAAATTCATAGGAGGTGAAGATTATCAAAATAACTGAAGGTTGTACAAAACATTTGAAAGTTTAAGGAGAATTTTAGGACCCAGCTTTAAAAGCCCGCTTTGCAAACCAGAGCCTGTATTTCTTCATGTTTTCAAAATTTTTAACTAAGCGTATGTAACAGATTTTTTCATTATCAGAAGGAAATGGTAAAGAAATTTTGTGAAATGGTTCTGTTTCTGGGTATGTTATTGGAATTGGATGATATGGTCTCGAAGAATGATTAAATAACTTTATTCCATTAGAAATATCATAAGGAAAATATAGACTTCATTCTAGATAAAAGTGGGCAATTATTCATTGAGCCACTTGGTGAAGGTGTCCTTAATCATGACAGCAAAAGCCTCTCCGCTGTACCCAATGCACAGAGAGTTGCTTTATGAAACAACTTTTTGTCTCATCCAGGTTTTATTGTATTTTTATTTGAAGTTACTTAATTCTTTTTTCCCACCCCTTGAAAATAAGTGTTAGTTTCCTATGGAACTGGAGTTCACAAGTAGTGGTGCATGCTGTCTTCTGCTGATGTGGTGGTACATGTTTCCTTTTGATGTCTTCTTTTTTCTCACTAGAAACTCTCTCCTTCTTTTTCCCAGTATTTTTCTCAATAGAAAAAAAGGCAATAGTAGACTTGAGGCTCAGGAATTTGCCATGAGAAATGCAGGATATCCTCTAAGATGCATAACCCCTGTGTTTGTAATTACTGCAGTGCTGCATATGATGCCGTCCTTGACAGAAACGTGGCCATTAAGAAGCTCAGCAGACCATTTCAGAATCAAACTCATGCCAAGCGAGCTTACAGGGAGCTGGTCCTCATGAAGTGTGTGAATCATAAAAATGTAAGTTTGCAGTAGGTAACCGTAGAAGTGGTATGTATATTGGTTTGTTAGAAAGAAAATTGCTTTGGGTGCCTTTTTAAAACAGAAGAAATGAAAAGTAAATTATACTCAAGGGCTACAGTCTTTCTGGTACTATATGCCCACATGAGAGAGTGAGGATCTTCCATGTGCTTATTTAAAGGCTATGCCAAATGGGGGTGCTGCTAGTAGGGTTAGGGTAATAGAAGGGGAGAGAGCAGAATATGTGCTTGTCAACTCCTTATCCAGAAACACATAAGTGGTTGTTGGAATCCTGGCTTCATCCTCTTGTCATTGGGATTTGTGACTCAAAAGCTGTGTTTCTTGAGTTGGAGTACCCATGCACAAGCATCACTCCTTGTTCTGGACTTCATCTGAAACCTACTCATATAGATGCACTGTTTAGATTGTACAAGATGAGGGGTCGTCATGGTGAAGGTTGCTGCAAAACTGCTGAAGAAAATTAAGAACCAAAAGCACTTTTCCATTCTCACGTCTTTGTGTGTAAGCTAACGTTGTGCAGCCAGGGACTCTGTAGCCTCAACACATTGTGCCGTTCCTTCTAATCACAGTGTTCTTGTTGAACTAAACAGCATTAGTAGGTTCTAGACTTTCCTGCTTCTTACACCCACTACCTGTTGTATAACATTTAGTATCCATAACAAATGAAAATGTTCCTACACTGCAGCAAAAGAGTTATTCCAGGGCTGTATGTT
Source organism: Fregata magnificens (assembly GCA_013389945.1). NCBI lineage: Eukaryota > Metazoa > Chordata > Aves > Suliformes > Fregatidae > Fregata > Fregata magnificens. The sequence goes on from WAAD01006589.1 coordinate 13,684, forward strand.
AATTGTAACCATCTATCTATTAGTTAGAACTATCTGCCTGACACTGTATAAGCTTGCTTTTTTGTAGTGGGATATATAGGATTGCCCCATTGCATTGTCAAGGGATCTCCCAAGGATTTAATTTTCCTACAGTTCCTTGATTTCTGCTGTGGCTTGGTGCAATTCCTGTGTGCCCCTTCCTTTTCATTAGGAGTGAATTTTCAGTTTGCTACATGTTTACTCTTGCCTCAGATTCTGCAATGACTCGTTCTCCTTATGCAGAGCATAAATGAGCTTGAAAAGCATGATGTAAGGTGAGATTTGACGCTTGTTTTCCACCACAAATTCACATGGAAAGAAAAAGGACTGACCCAAAAATGGCAAACAGCAGGGCTTGTCTCCTTTAGTGTCCTCTGCCCCACTTCTGGGCTTTGACTTATCCTTACATTTCCACTGTGTTGATCAGGACCGTACCTGTCTCTTCCTTATTGACTTGGATGGAAACTACCCTCAGTCAGACCAATGCACAGGGCTTTGAAAACGCAGGGATGAGTAGTTCTCCCTGTAGGTGGGAGAATGATGCATTCTCACTTCATGTTTTTAATGGACTGGAAAGAGCAGAGGGCAGCAGGAGTAGTATTAATTTTAAATATATTATTTTAAAAATGCTGCATAAGAGCTGATAACAGCACCACATTCTTTCTGGCAGCTGTGCTGATATCTTCTACCTCTGTTGCCCACACAGAAGGAAAGCACGGGAAATTCAGATCCCTGAGGTCACATTTTTCCTCTATGCTGTTTCACACATTCTTATCAGTGTCTTTCAACAGCCCAGCCTATTTAAAAACAAAAAAACCCAAAAAAACCCAAAAAAAAACCCCACCAAAAAAACCAAACAACAAAACAAAACAAGTAAAAAAGGAGTTGCAGTATGCAAAAGATGTCTTTGCCCAGAATATGTCTACCATCTTAAAGTGCTTCTACTAAAAAGCAGTACCTCTCATGATGGGATAATTGAGGCCATGTCAGAGGGAAGGAAGGTCTTCTGTTTATTTTTAGTAGGATGGTCCTTGATTATTTGTCCCCTCAGATGAGCATTCTTCATATGTAAGAAATTTCTGGCTGTAGCACAAGAACTGCTATGCTAGATTGAGCTAAAGTTGGTCGTTGAACCTGTAACTTCAAATTTCAGAGGACTGTCTCACCCTTAGCATTTTGGTTTGTCACTGATCATCACTAATTCTTCTCTCAGAAACCATTTCAAGTGAACCTAGAAGAAATCTTAGAGATTTGCGGTATTTTATTTTGAATATTGCTGACTTTTTACTGATCCATAAAGTGAGAAGTGTTAGTATAAACTGAGAAAAAACAGAGTTTTTCCTTTAACACACACTTCAAAATGGGTTCAACTGCTTACGTTTATTACTTCTCTTCATCCTTTTGTCTTACTTTGCTTTTCAGATTATCAGTTTATTAAATGTCTTCACACCACAGAAATCTCTGGAGGAGTTCCAGGATGTGTAAGTAACACAGGCAGTAATTAAACTAAAGCTTTAGGGGCGTGTGGGGCATTATAGTGTACCTTGAACACAATAACTCAGCAAAATACAAAGGTTATAAGCCCCTCTAAAAAAGATCATGTAGTCTACACGGTGGGTAGACAGATATTCTGCATTCCCATATTGAGAGCACTTTTGACACTTACAGGGTGCCAAATACCGGGTTTCCTAAGCAGTGTAATAGTGTGCAAAGCCTGCTGGTGGCTCTTGTTGAGAGGGTTAGTGTGTTTGCATTTGCATTCACATGCAGAGGAAGGGGTATGAGTAGTTAAAAGGGCCTGCTTTTGTGTTGTTGGTTTGGTGGTTGTTATGTGACTCTCTGGTGTGTGTGAGGTTTCAAAATGTGGCACTTCATTCTGAAATAATTTCCCTTAAAATACACTGATACGTTTCCTAATTTCATATTTGTTTTGAGATAACCTTTGACTGCATAAAATTACTTACCAGCAGAACTAGTGCTAGGTGTAGAGGACAACTAGCATATCCGCTGAACATTGCCCTATTGCATGAGCAGTACTGTGCGTGGTATGAACCTGCCCTGAATGAAATTTTAAATATTCAGTGGTTTATATAGTTGTACACCTTTTATCTTTCAGTCTTTCCCATATTCTGTATACATTGTATGGAAATGTATTCCCATTCCGTACTCTAATATCAGTAGTGGTAACAGACAGATAGCAATGGCTGAAGTCACGCAACTACTGTTCTGGTTTTGGTATATGGAATTTCTGCATAATATTGTCACTGCAGACTTGTGCAGAGCAGAGGAGGGAACTAGTGCTGGAGAGAAGACAAGACGTGCAGCTCACATTGAAATAGAGAGCTAGTGTTTTCCCTGAAGTTTGAGAGCGCTTTAATGTAAAGTTACAGTTATGAATCAGCTGTGCTTGTGAGATGTCTCACAAGAAATGAGCTGATGTGTTTATCGTATTAACTTACCACTAAAGGGGATTGGGTTAACATCCTGCTGAGGTTGTCAGTGAAGCTTATTTATCAGAAGCACAAGACCAATTAGTTATAATGAGAATTGTGCGAAGTCATGCAATCTTAGGAGGATTTTTTGAGACATTTTGCATGGGGACGCATGTTTTAGCCACTCAGACATCTCTACTACTCTCCGATTCCTAGTTGTACTGTGGTAGCCATTCCTCATAATGGTCAAATGCCAAGCAGTCATGTCATTTGGTGCTTGTGGCTCTTCTGTTTTCTGCACGTGTCAGTGTCATGCTGCCTCTTTGCCCAGTACAGTCTCTGCCGTGGGGAATGCACCAAGAAAGGGCCAGCAATCCACCTGTTCTGCTGGGGTGCTAAAAGAATGGTGTCTCTGCAGTGAGATGGTGAAGTGAGAAACAAATACCACAATGGTACTGTTGTGAGTGGGCGCAGTCTCCAGCTGTGTTACTCCCAGTCATCAGAAATAAAGTGAATTTTGAAGCATAAAAAGGCATTGTTGCTTATTTGAGATGATGCTGTGGTTCTTCTTCAACACAGACAATAACCCTCTGACTGCTTTTTCATTCAGTTACCTGGTAATGGAGTTAATGGATGCCAATCTGTGCCAGGTCATTCAGATGGAGCTAGACCATGAGCGAATGTCTTATCT
>WAAD01006589.1:24282-51259 GCA_013389945.1 Fregata magnificens
ATCAGGAATAGTGTGACCAGCAGGAGTAAGGAAGTGATCGTGCCCCTGTACTCGACACCGGTGTGGCTGCACCTCGAGTACTGTGTTCAGTTTTGGGCCCCTCACTACAAGAAGGACATTGAGGTGCTGGAGCGTGTCCAGAGAAGGGCAACGAAGGTGGTGAAGGGTCTAGAGAACAAGTCTTATGAGGAGCGGCTGAGGGAACTGGGGTTGTTTAGTTTGGAGAAGAGGAGGCTGAGGGGAGACCTTATCGCTCTCTACAACTACCTGAAAGGAGGTTGTAGTGAAGCGGGTGTTGGACTCTTCTCCCAAGAAACTAGCGATAGGACGAGAGGGAATGGCCTCAAGTTGTGTCAGGGGAGGTTTAGATTGGATATCAGGAAGAATTTCTTTACCGGAAGAGTGGTTAGGCATTGGAAAAGGCTGCCCAGAGAGGTGGTGGAGTCGTCAACCCTGGAGGCATTCAAAAAAGGTATAGACGTGGCACTTCAGGGCTTAGTTTAGGAGGCATGTGGTGTTGACGGTTGGACTTGATCTTAGAGGTCTTTTCCAACCTTAATGATTCTATGATTCTGCCCATTTCCAGAAAAAATAAATGCTATATAATTTAAACAACATAGGTTTTAAAAAAAAAAATCAGTCAAATGTGAGAATTACTTTGTTTCTGTCTGGCTGTGACAACAATCTCTTATGGTAGTGTCTTATTCAGGGATAGCAACAGAATATTTTTAAAATACCTTTTAACATTTCAGTATCAGTTAAAAATAACAACTGAATCTTTGAACAAATGCAAAAAACATTGTGTACATTGTGGGATAGTCCTACTTTTTAAATCATTGGAAATCCCATACCCTGAAATGCAGTGTATGCAGGCTGGATCACAACTGCTACCATGTTTTCGTGGTGGGTTTATTCAGGTGAGGTGGAAATTTAAAAAAAAAAAAAAAAAAAAAAAAAAAAAAAGGAATCTGTACGTTCATTTCCAAGTTAATACTCATTTGTTAAGCAGTTTGACCCCATGAATGAGAGTTTTCAGTGTTAGAAAGACTGGTTTGTGTATGGGTCCATATCATTTCCCCTTCCTCCATGGCTGTTCATGAGCAGATCTAGTTGCCTCCTAGATACAGGAAGAGCTGGAGAAGCATTTATGCAGCTGCAGGTAAACTTCACAGAACAACATTACAATAAAGCTTCCCTTGGGCTACTGAGGGCCTTCTAGCAGTGGGTTTTCTAGCTGAAAGAGGCAAGTCTGTATAGAAACTAAAAATTTCAGTTCTTTTTGTTTATTCAGAAGAATGTCTACTGTGTGCACTTGTTATCAATATAAGGAGCTTACTTGTTTCTAGCCTGAAGTAAGAACATTCATGTATGGCACAGTATACATCTAAGAAAAATTTCACAGCTGCTGCCAAGTGTTATGGAAAGAAAAATTTATAACAGTTAATCTTAACTAAACTGTTGCACTGAGTTGCCATTGCACTTAGGTGCTGCTGACTTCAAATGAAATTTCATTTTTAAAATCTTCATGGAAATTAAAATATGGAGAAGATTAATTTCAGATCATCTCATCTACATAAATAAGAAATTCTCTCTAAGTTACTATAATAAAGCTCTGAAATCTGTATGGACTACAAGTACTAGTATATGATAACTGTCCCAGTTACCATAAATAAGTTATGCATTTTACAAAAAATGTGTATGTTTCTTAACTTTATTAAAATGCTCTCTGAATACGTGTTCAGTTAACTGCTATTTTCATTAGCAAAAAGCCAAACAGTACTTGAAAATGATTGCTCTGTGAATATTGCTGAGGTGTTTCATCTAATTGACCTAGTAGGACACTTAAGATACAGCAGGACTAGAGGGTTGGTCCATTCAAGTTTGCAATGAGCCAGCTGGTTTGCAGAAAAGTAAGAACACCCTTCAGCTTCCTGGAGAGTACTGCATAGAAATTGCATAGCAGATACCTTTGTTCCTTGTTACTCACATAAAGCAGACATTTCAAAATACTGTCAGGGACACTTCTTTGTCAGAAATCAGACCCTCATGAGAAGAAATCCACCTTTTGCTTGATTTCCAGGTCGATTTACAGACCAAAATATTCCTGGCAAGTTCTGGTAAGCTTTTGTAGTCCACTTCTGAGCTTCTCGCACCATGTTTCTTCAATGCTTATTCCACTCTTGTCTCAGTTAAATCAGAAAGAGTGTGAGCGACTTAACTGCCCAAACTCTTGGATGCCATTGGAAATATGTTGGAAAACTCCAGGACTTTCCCCAAAGCTGTGTTCAGCTCTAGCTAATAATGTCTTCAAAATCTCCTAAGATTTCAATTTAAGGATTGGAAATGTATTTCTGTGTATTTTTTTTTTTTTTAAGAGAAGGGAAAACTTAAAATGATTTGAATGCTTTCAAGTGAGATAGATTTGTTAAAATCTGAGCTGCTGAGGCCACAATGATGTCCCACAGGCACACATGACTTAGTGGGGAAATAAAGCAATCAAAGAGCATTTCTTTTCAGTACTGGGGAGGCATGTAAAGGATGGTACTCTAGCAAGTTCACGTGTGACTCCTTCAGCAGATCAAAGGGAAACAGTGATTTAGTCATAGAAATATATTGTGATAACAGCCAAGTGTCTTAAGTTTGGCTAGGCCTGGATTACAGTGGTGAATATGGAAAACAGAATTCCTGCTGCAAATAGCTTAGTCTAAGACAGTCAAAAGAGAAAATACCATTAAGGTAGCAAGAGAGAAAAAACCCCAAACTTATTCTATGTAGCTATGAACGTCCGAAATGGATTGTGAAGAGAAGTCAGCATTAACAGATGAAGTTAATGTTTTCTGTGGCCAGATTTTCAAAAATTCCTTTGTCCACCAGTTGTCTTTGAGAGTGGTGGGATTAAGAGATGCTCTGTGACATCTGACAGAGACTATTCCATTGTATTTTCCCAGGAATTTATATGGGAAAAAAAAAAGTGCTTGCCTTAGGGAAAAAATTCTGATTCAAGAAAGTCTTTTAGGAAAAGATGTTGCCTTTCCACCACTCATTAGCAGAATTTACTTTGCATTTAAAATATGATCTGCAGTTATGAGTGGGTATAATCCTAGTGTTTTGAGTGCATGTTGGGGGTTTTGTTAAACTTTGGTATAATAAAACATCTACACTTCTGTTTTGTGCAGTCCGTCGTTTTTCATGTTCCCAGTAGTACTTTCTTAAGGCTTGTTTTGTCTTAAAAAACAAAACAAAAAAAAAAACCCCCAGAAACCAACAACCCACAATTAGCATCAGGATTATTTAAAAGAGACTATTAAGAATGGCTGGCCTGGGTCTCCAGGTTGGATCAGCTGGTACACATTAGCCTGCTGCTTAAGTGTCTGTTAGCTATGATGGCATTAATGGCCACGTTTGGATTTTGTTCAGCGGGATGATTCCTCCCTGGGTATATGGTACTTGATTCTGGACTCAGGATTTTTTTTGATGGTTTTATTGCAGAAGTTTGCTCATATGAGACGAGGTCTGTCTCAGATTTCAGCATAGCTGTGAAGACGATTTGGCTGTTGCCATTCTTCTCTTTCTTTTTTAATTCAGATATGAATACTCAGTTTATAGTGCAATTTGCACTTAGTATAAGAGCCTCATCCTGTCTGTGATCTGTGTGGTGTTTGGAGTGGATCCCAGCTGCTACAATGGAGATGATCCATTGCTTGTTTCCCAACACTCACCTTAAAGATTTTCAGCATGGGTCTGAACATGCAGTTTCAAAAGTGGCCAAGGGTTGAGGTGTAGGTACGTGCTACACCTGCTGCTGCCTCATACGAATTTCAGCCAAGGCAAGTTAGTTGCCTTTTCAGGCACTTAGAAAAATTGGATGATCTCAAATGTTTGGTGGGGTTTTTTGGGGTGTTTTTTTTTTCCTTTCTATGCCATTAATCAGCTTTTGCTTGATGGCAACTGTACTAATTTGAGCTGAGTTTCACTGGTACAGTTGAGCAGAGAATTTAGAACTTGTAAACAAAAGAGTACTGAAGTGTCGTTTGTCAAGAGCATGTAGGTATTTGGTTGGGATCAAAGTAGAGGACTGGAACATACTCAAAATCACGTATCATTTGTCAGATATGAAAATATATAAGTATACTTAAATGATATGCTAATCTGTTTGTATTGTAGCAGGAGAGACTACTTGTGGGATTCATCCTGGAAGAGGTAAAAATGAGGGTACTTGAATACTTTGAGAGCTGGGAAGAGATACTTCAAAGTCAAAATTTAAATTCACCTAAAAAGAAGGTCTGAAGCTATCAACTGCAGGATCTGTAAAACATGTTTTAAATGTTATTGTCTGTTAAATGCAGTGTAGTGTGTTTCACATTCCTTGGCAAGATTCTCCATAGGTCTCTCTTACTGCAATGATTTTTTTTTTTTTTTAAATATAGTTATATTCAAAAGAAAATGGGAGACAGGGAAGGGCATGAGTGTTCCTCATGCCCCCACTCATTCTTGAGCTTGCATCTCAGGATTCCCATGGCCTTTTCTTAATGTACATGTGCCTCTTAATATCCTGTGACATCCCTTCCAGTCCCTCTGCAAGCTCTGCTGTTCTGAAAGGGACAGTGCAGCATGAGTTCCCAAGGAAAAACAGTAGGTTTTCAGCACTTGTTTCGCACTGCAACCCAAGAGCCAGCCTCTGAGGAAGAGCACAGATTTGGATGTGATTCATACCTCCTTCTGCATTTTTCCAGGTGGGACAGGCTCTGGTACCTACCTGTCTACTGCAGATCAATTCTGTCTATGCCAAATGAAGGTGAGCATCTGCTAGTCTGAATCCCAGAGATGATGGCTCAGCTGTGTCATAAGAAGGCACGATGCATATCAGTTTGGAACTCGCAGGAAGTTTTAAAATAAAAATAAATAAATTAAAAAAAAAAAAAAAAAGAGAAACTCATACATTGATTTGAAGCATCAAACTTGTAAAATTGTGGCAACTCCTTTTTGGACCATCTAGAATCTGTCAGGAGAGTAGCTGTACTCTACAGTGTTTTGCAGCTTCAGTTGCAGGTAGTAAATTAAAAGTCAATAATGCAATATTCAAACACTTTGGAACCCTATTACTGTTATTGGGAAATATTAAGGTTTTAATAACATCATGTGGAAAGTGGTGTTTCAAATTAGAAAGGAAAGACTTTCTCAGGAAATCTTAATGGATTGAGCTGATACTGTGCTGAGCACTTGTTAAAACACATTGAAATCCATGCATATAATAAATATAAGCATGAAGGGAAGTTTTTTGGTATCTCAGTGAGGTCCTGAGATTGGAATGTCACAAAACTGGGAGTTTGACGTGACTTAGACAGAATTGAGGGAGGGAAGGGTTTGGGAGGCTTTTAATCTTTTTCAAGTGTTTGAGCCATATTCACAATTGTCATTAGGAGCACTGCACATCACAAACTTTCCTTGGTATTGGCATTCTGAAGTCTTTGTAGCCATGCTATCTGGAGCTTGTGAAAAAAAAGCAGCTTCGCCCATGTATTACTAAGAATTACCAAGTATTTTTATAAGCCATGTCCTTTTTTATGGCACAGAAATAACAGAAGAACCTGTAAAAACAAGGTACAGTGTCCAATACAGACTGCTGTATTTTTCTTCCTGAAAATTCAAGTAAGGGCCTAGAAATGGTTCTTCAGAGCAGATCTCAGTGCAGATTTGCAGGAGCACTCAACAACAGAGATGGAGGCAAAGGGAGGTCCTACCCAGCAAGGTGTCTTTCCATTTTAGGAGGATTTGGAGAGAGAAGCTCACTGTGTTATGACAGGGCATGCTTGGTCACCTTGAAATTTTGCTAGAGTTTGCTCCTCAGCCATTGGGAAACAGCATTGTGTGCTAATTATTTTGGCCTACAGCTACACAAATAAAATCAGGTGTCATAATTTGCTTCATAAATATGTCTATCATAGTCTTCCCAAGTCAGTTTTGAGGACATGATCATCTCTTTTCAGCTTGCAGAGGGGTGATTTCTGCATCACTAAAACAGGAGCTATTACAAATGTGAATGTTTGGCATTCTCACTAAGGCTCTGGGCAGAGAGAGAAAGTGTGAACTAGCCCATGAGGTTGGGAAAGGTTAACAAAGCTCATTCAGCTGCGCCTGCTTCTCTGGTCTCCAGAATTTCCCATGGCATGCATTTCATTAATTTTAATTTGAATGTCATGATTTTCATTGAACGAAAACCGGAGCCTACTTGAGTGCAGGTCTGAAGAGCCACTTCAGTAGGAGTTTTAGCAAGGACAGTTGCAGATATTCCTTATGGGCTCCCTTTCATTGTGTTTTGTCAAGTCCCAGAGAACCTGCACTTTGGCAGGAGGAGAATGCAGGGCCATTACAAAGGGATGAGGAAGGAAAGGAGCTATGGTGTCTTCAGTATCAGAGTGACATCCATGCTTTTTCCAATTCATCCAGCATGGTAGGAACAGCTTTCTGCAGAAACAGAAGAGGAAATTGCATCCACAGCCAAGTTACAAGGGAGGTGTCCATGGAAGGTTAGCTTGGATCCTTTCCATATAGAAACATCTTTGGCTAGTTCTACAATTCCTGATCCTTCTGCACCTTTGCTGAAGGGAATCTGAAACCTGGAAAGATGAGCAAGCACTCATTTGGGTCAGGAAGTACATGAGACTGAAGCACAGAGAGGAATAGATGTCTCATTAATGTTCTTTCGTCCCAACTTTCTCTTTTCTCCTCACCATCTCTTCTGGTCACCTTCCCTGTGAAGGGCCGTGTCAGCAGCCAGACCAGACTGCTTCCCCAGGACAAAGGAAGGCTTGGGGGGCGGGGGGCATGCATATGTGGCAACAGAGCAACTCCTGTTCAGCCTCCTCAAATTCTATTCAAGCCCCTGGGGAGGTTTTGGAGGTTCCTGTGGAGGACAGATTAATTCCCAAAATGTTTTGCAAGACAGCCCTGACACAATCACTGCAGAAGCTATTTCTTAACTGTTTGGCATGGAATGAGAACCAGGAGGTGGCCCAGAGGTTAAGATTTGCTGTATGAGTGAAATATTTCCTTTGCTGAGGAAAACACTTGCATGTGGTTTGCGCTGGGAATTTATTCAAGGTGGCTATGCCAGGGAGACATTTGGTGTCCTTGGAAACCTTACTTGTATTTTGAAGTATATGTACACACTCAAGAATGTATTTCAGAGCAGCTCTGTGCAATAATCTGGTTTGTAGAGATTTTGAACAAATTAAAAATTCCCTACTCTTAGTAATCCAGGACATGGGTATTCTAATGGAGAGGGGGCTTCTCATCAAGGGCTACCCAAATCTTAGCAATTTCACTTCAGAGAGTCGTGAAAAGTTGTAGGTTTAATTCCTTAACACTGTTTCATGTGATCCTAAAACATAAAGGCAAATAGTTGCTAAACTGAAATTTTACCTAGAGTCACGCAGAGGTCTCTGACTATAAGTTAGCCTCCATTTGATTAAAGCTTAGGGATATTCCATGTGTTGGTGTATTGCCATGCTTTGTGAATATCCTGCATTTGGAAAAAATCTTGAACCAAATGTAAATTTTCAGTGCTTTGGAGTTGAGTGCAAATGTTTAGAGATTGTGGTTGGTTTGTTTTTCTGATGCTTGTATGACTGAAATTACTCAGACTACATCTGGATTGATGTTGGACTAAATGAAACTGAGGATTGAAGCTTAGGTCTCTGTACTGCAGTCCCTTATAGAGCTTTGCATGAGTCTCAGTGCCTTAACTGGGGCTTCTGACAGCTGCTGCTGTATATGCTGGAACTCCGAACATCCAACTAACTACTTTTCTTAAACATGCAGTGAAACTCTGGGTTCTGATTTGACTTATTTCTAATTGGCTCAGGAGAGGGAAAAGAGGCAGCAGTCAAGAAGGCACAGGTTTTTTCTCTTCAGACGTTGGTTATATTCAGATGTTCATTTTGCTTCTTCTGATGTGGAAGTTTTCAAAGAGCTTCCTTCCCAAAGCCTCAGGAGTAGAGGAGAATAATCATCTCTGCTTTGTACAGTTTACAGTTTAGTAAGTCACGAGTTCAACTTCTGTGTGTGTGCTCTTGAGCACAGCATACAGCAGTAATGTCAGAAAGCAGCCTCTGAAAATAAAAAGGAATTAATAACAGATGAACAAACAACTGCTTGCTCTTTTCCTGATATTTTGCATGCCATTTAGCTTGTGATGAAAGCAGCGATAATTTGCATCTCTAGGTTTGCTTATTGCTTCCAAACAAGTAGCCTTTTATTTATTTCTTTCTTTATTGATTTATTTGTTGTGTAGTGATGAAGCTTTTCATATGCTAAATAAAGCAACAGGGAACCTTAGACCCAGGCATGTAAAGATTTCCACAGATAGGACATTTGCCTTCAAAGTCAAATCTACTTTAAACTGTTGCTCAATATGAAATTATAAGAGTAAATTTAACCAAGCAGCATGATGCTTTCATTTTTTTCCCCACAGTTTTTGGCCCTGAGAGACCAGTCTGTCCCTTTTCTTGCTTCCATGCACTATGACTTATCATAGAGCAAGGACAGCAGAGGTAATGTGGTTTCATGGTATTGGTATGGGGGAAAACACTACCTGTACTGGATATAAGGAGTCTGATTTTCATCTCGCGTTCCAGTGTAAATTGTGGTTAGCTTTGTTTGACCCAGCTGAACTGCTCTTCTCTGTATGAGGTAAATAGTCCCCTGGTTTGCTCTGAATTTCAATGCAGAAGGTACAGCTTAGTGCTTCTGTGTCTCAACTGTCTCATTTAGAAATCACCATTTCCTATCATGGCAAATGGAAATCTTATGAGATTCTCAAGACCCCTATTATGGACTGCTGGCTTCACTGAGATTCAATGGAAGTGAGCCAACAGGCTCTAAAGCAAGCATTATTGGAGTCGAATGATCTCAACAAATTCTATTCATACCCCTGAATAAGAGGTAGATATGTCTTCACGAGGACCCAAGTTCCTTTTGTGGCTTCTGGCAGTTCAGCTTGTGAAAATAAGCATGGAACTCTGGTAACTGAAAGGATAAAGGAAAAGCAATTTGCATATCCTCATTGAATACAGAGACCAGCATTCATTTACAATACAAAGCAGTATAAACCTAGGTAATGAATGCAAATGTAAACTTAAAAAAGACAGAATTAATGGGTAAATTTTAATTACAAAGTTGTATTATGACACAGTAGCCAGCCGTGGGTCTCACTTGGTTTTCTGTGTTTAGTAGTATTGTCCTTCATCCACACTGGGGTAAAGAAAAGTGTTGGAGTCGATTTTTCTCAGACCTGCTATGTTGTCATGAAACTTGTACGCTCAAGCAGAAAAGCATCTGCAGAGAGCAAAAGGCAGGTCTGTGTCTGCAGTGTGGGCTGCAGAGTCTGTGCTATAGCATGATTGGATAAGTCTTCTCATTTATTTGTTGTTCTGTTCCTGTTTTCTTGTTTACCTTCATTTCATTTTTGTTTTCAGTTGACATGTGGTCAGTAGGGTGCATCATGGGAGAAATGATTAAAGGTGCTGTGTTGTTTCCTGGCACTGATCGTATCCTTCCTAGCAGCTGTTTTGGCCTCAGTAGGTACTTTCCAACCCTTTCCCCTCCAGCCCCTTCCCACTAGACTAGTGCTGACATACATTTGTACTGGACCTAAAGAGCTGGGTTAAGTCCCACTGCAAAATCCTTGCAAACCAAAGCGTCAATAAACCATTACTGCCTCTCAGTAAAAGCCTTAGGTGGAAACTGCAGCGAGTGTAGCGTAAGGAGACGGAAAACAACGTCCTACATGGTTCATCAGAATCCTTTTCTGCAGCCAGTGACTGCTTGGTTTTACTTTTGTTGTTACAAATGTCTCTTTATTAATTGGGGTGGGTGTGGGGGGTGTGTCATAAGTGACAGGGGGTTTTTTATGTTCAGGCTGTAGTATGGTAGGCACAAGTCACTGGTTACCTCAGGATGGTGTGTAAGGGGTTCTGCATTTTAGGAAGAAGGTATGATTAACTCGGACTTGACTTTTAGAAATGCTTATTTCTTTGCTTGTTTACTCTGCAAGTGGTATTGAAGTAGGAAAGTAGGAAATGGCTTCAGTTGGGGGACAACTTCTGGTTCCCAAGACTAAAAGTATCACTTAACTTTGTAGCAATTTGATGACTCAAAAGGCTTGGAATTTCCTCGGAAATTGTTGTAGTGGTCTTCAGTCTGTCGTCCTTTCTTTAAGTACATATAGCTATTATGTGGAAGCAGAATGTATTTTTGACATCAACAAGAAGTGATTCATAGATGAATGCATTAAATCAGTGGACAAGCGGTCTAAGCAGACTAGGTATATGTACGTTTTCTTTAGAGACCATTCTGCGTTCAGGACGGAGGCAGCCATAATTCTTACTTTATTTGATGCTTTATTAAAGCTTTGATATATACTCTGTTATTTACCAGACTGTGAAAGTAGTTTCTTCTTGTGCACAACAGCAACCAAGCTCCGTGCATGCTTGGTCTAACTCCAGTGATTCATGGTCCATAGGATTACACAAACGAGAAATGGAGATGACCTGTGTACAAGTTTTCCTTCTAATTTAAACTCTGTCCTTAGATGACAGAGGAGTTTCCAGCCATTATTCATTTTTATGTAACTTTCTCTGAATGTACGTGCATGTACACTTATACGTGTGTGTGTGTATATATATATACACACATACTTACTAATTCAGTTTAGCACTTCACTTTTGGCCTCATTCACACTTTAAAGGGTTCAATATTTTGATTAAAATGTGGAAAAAGTAATATCTGAAGAGCATTAAAGAAATGAAAGTACGCAATGATATCTTTCACAGCCTTGTCTGCTAAGATTCTGAGTTGTGTTTTGCCCAAAATGTCGGGTGAGGATATGCATACTGAAATGAACGCTAAAATTCCCATGCGTTTTCATATGATCTGGAGCACATCTCATCTGCATATGTGAAAATAAACCTTTCCCTTCTATGTATGTATGATGTAAATCATCAGCACCTATTTGTGCTCCATGAAGATTTGGTTCAGGCTGTGCTTGTGTACTCTGTGAATGTGGAGTGACAAATGTAAGTGTGGGGGTTAGCATAGTTCAGTGTTGTCGTTGGAACTGGTTTTATGTTAATAGACTTACGTTTTGTAAGATATCATTTAAAGAAATCCCCAAGTAAGTACAAAAGAATTGAACGTGTCTTATATAGCATTTCAAAAACTGGTTTCTTTGACACAGCTGCAAACTTGTTAAAAAGAAATCACGCAAAGCCTCTATAATTAAACCATTATGTGCTGTTTATTATTGCAGTAAACCTCACAGAAATTAGCATTACCAGCTGCTGATTTGTTTGGGATTGTTCTGTAATTGAGTTCACGTTCTTCATTTGTATTTATAATACGTTGCTAAATTTGCACTGTGTTTTATGTACCACTCTGCTTTTCTTCTGCTGTTCCACGAGTGTCTATTCTGTGAACAGAAAATGATGCCGTTGCTTGCTTTCAGGCCACTGAGCACCCCTCCTCACAGCCATCTCTTCTCCAAATTCACGCCCCCCCCTCACCTCTCCCCTGCTGCTGAGTAGCCGCTGGCAGGGGTTTGGCACTTCTTGCTCCTGTGCCCATCTGTGCAGCTGAAAACCAGTCAGAAAGTTGCAAGGGCAGACCCAGCCTGCTGAGATTGATGACCTCGTGGCATCTTCTTCCTTAAATATGCATAGAAAATGCTTAGCATTTCTGTAAAAGAGATTATTTCTTCAGACGTGTGATGGAGTTGGGCAGCTGTATAACTCCATCAGCAGGGACTATGAGCCCTAAGAGCTTGAGGGCAGCATATTTAAGGATGTATTAAAGTGTAGAAGGAGCAAGAGTAATTAGAAATCTGTTTCTTTAAAAAAAAAAAAAAAAAAAGCTTTGACGTAAAATGCATGTAGACTGGCAGTATACCAGAATTTGTTATCAGCAAATTTTTCTTCATAGGCAGTGCTTCATTTCACAACCACGCTGTGGTTTGAAGAGTATTTAATACTAATTTGTGTCAATTTTTATGCATAAATAACTGTGAAAAGCAGTTTTGAAACGGAAAGATTGAATATTCATGAGCAATGCACTGTCAGTCAAATATTTGACTGCAAAATTTACTATTTGCCATTTTCCAGTGGTTAAGGAGTATAGGTCATTTGATATTGTTTCTGTTTACAGACCTAAATGATCCATTCAGCTAACTGAAACAAGTTCTGTAGCAAAATAGAGCCATCTTACATGGTCATGGTAAATTCACAAGCAAGAAAAATAGGAGATGCCTTTGAATAAGTGTGGAGTAGAGTGCTTAGCTAGGCTTGCAGCTCTGTTCCACTCCTGTAATCCATTTGAATTCACTGAAATCGCTTGGGTGGAGCTGAGAACAAAATCCACCTCTATTCTTTTTTAGACTCCAGTTGTGAGTGAATGCTTTGCAGTGTCCAAAATCCCCATAGTCGTTACTGATCCTTGAAATTTTACTGTTTCTCTACCATTTTTGGTGTATGCACATGATGAAGTTCATTATGAACTAAAGCTTTTTTTCTTTTTTTTTTAATGTTATATGAAACTTCTTTTCAAGGTTGACAGCAGTAGTTCTGCTTACAGAGAAACTATTATCATGAAGCTCGGATATACTTGTGCCTCAAGCAAGGAGAAGGCGGCAACATGGTTTGTTGTGTTGCCTCAGGAGCAATTTGGGAAGCTGTACTTTGGAAAGTACCTGTGAGTTGACTCTTGTTCCATGTGTTCTCAAAATTTCATGAGGGGGACTGTTACTCTTTTCTCACCACTGCATAAACAATCTGAAGGAGTTAAGAAGGTGCCTTAGTCCTCTGGTGAACTGTGAAAGTGGTAGTTATACATGGATTTTTATTTTTTTTTTTTTTTTTAAACTGCTGAATGCATTTTGGGCAGACAAGGAAGAATGAGCCTTTAAATTCTGAATGCTTAGGGAGACAAGTATATATTCAGTAGAGCAATGTAAGGTTAGCATGATGTCAGCTTCTCTTAGTATAAATCTCATATGGCCATGCAAGCTATCACTTACAGACCCTTATTCTACAACTGCAATCATGTTATGCATGTCACAGAGATTGGGGTACAGGGTTTTTATGCACAGTTTTATGGTTCATTTAGAAGGTATTTAATAATGCTAATGTTCATAGGCCACCTCCTAGGCTAGGTATGTGATCATCGTGCATCTGGCTGTTATGAAGACAGAAGTGTACCACAACAGAAGGTTCTAGAAGCCTAGAAACAGCCTGGAGTACTACAAGTAGATACTGCAATGGTGAGGAGATATCCACAAGGGAAATGGTAATACTTATCCAAGGGCAAGATTGCAATCCTGTGCTGCAATATCTGGACTATCCACTAAGCACTGATTTGCTTGCTGCTGTGTAAGCAAAGATGCTCAGCAACTGAATGAAGTGCCAGCTAAAAAAAAAAGGCAGCTGAAAATTTTAGTGAAGGTGTCATCACAGATATGTATCTAAAGGGTTAATGACAGCCACACAACCAACACTGCTATCTCCTAACTTCCGAATGATCAATGGTAATCTTCTGAAGTAATTTTATTTATGTTCTACATGTTATTTTTATCATCACCACATGTTTTATTATAGCATATAAATAGCAACCACTATTCTTAAAGTTGCAAAATATTTTCTGTTACGGTCTAATTTTTACAAACGCCACATTTTTCTCAAAACGTTCACCTTGGCACAGAAAATGCTCTACACTTGCTGTCTTGCCAGATGCTAGTGCTTTCAATTTCTTTACTGTGTTTTTCATAAACTGTGTTGACATCAGTATGTAAACTATGGGACTGTGGAAAAAATATGTATCTGACACTGATGTCTCTGACAGTGAAGTTGGTTAATTTGGGGTTTTTTAACAGATTTATTTAAAAAAAAAAAAAGGTCCAATTTAAAAAAAATGAAAATGAGTTGAGCTATCAACTTTACAGTTGGTGTGACAATTTGGTGTTGGGGAAGGAAATACAGAGCTGCTCATAGTAATTATTCTAATTTTGACAAGTTAGGAGCATCAAAAATTTGTACCCAAAGCAATGCAGTTAGTTTTCATTGGTGGAGCATGCACATTTAAGGAGAAAACTATCAGAAAGGTGGTTCCCTTAAGGTTTTGAGATTGAAAAGAGATGAATTTACCCTGTCTGTCTGTTATGAAGAGTTCAGTGTCCATTTTGTTTTCGTTGTGCCTACCTTAACAAAAGCAATATGTGACATGCCCTAGTCCTAACCATCTCCAGAAGAAGCATGCTTAGCCAGAAAGAACAAACCCTGCTCCAGTGCAGTAAAGCTAGTGTAGATGGGCTGCTTAATAGGTGAAGAAAGTGGAGTCCAGTATGCTCGCAGGGAAGCACGATTCCCCACCATCACCACCACAATCCAATACAATTCCAAAAGCTCTGTTACAGACAGGCATTTTGGCAGAATTACTTGTGTCTTCCACATCACAGTCCACAGATACTACTTGAGGAGGATTTTAGGAAGAGGCTTTTCTAGCACAGCCACACTTTGGAGTAGTGTGGAAAAGCGATGATTGGTGCTTGGTTGGCTGTTAGATTTGCAACAAGAGATTTTTTTCCCCCCTCCCTTTTTCAGGAGAAGAAACATGAACAATTACAGTAAGTTACTGCTAAAGGTTAAATGGCTGAGCACTGCAAGTTTTTTGACTACCAGGAAAGAATGAACAGGTTTAATTATACATGCATCATAGTATGGTTTTATTTGTATTGCAGTAGAACTAAAACATCCTACTGCAAAGAGTATTTCCTCCTGTAAAACCTTGCTCTTGAACGTAAGAAAATATAATCCTTCACTCAAAAAAAAAAAAAGTAAGTTTTACACAGGCATAACATGAGAAGGAAGAAGAAAAATTATTGCCATTTTGAGGCTAGCTAGCTCTTAAGCACAAAGACAATAATTTGATGTCTAAATTGCATTTTTTAATCACAAGCTATTAATTTATGCAACTGCAGAAATGCTTTTAAATTTCCTGATTAGGACAGAGAAGTATTGTAAGTTTTCCCTTATAGCCAAGCTCCATTTCCTTAGTCATTTGAATATTTGCAGAAATGTAATTTAACTGAAGTCTGCAGGCCAACTGAAGGAACAAAACAGTGGTCCTTAATTCACACTTCTGAAATACATTGCATCAATGCACACATTGCATCAATGGGAACAAAACAAAAGTAATGGTAAACTTTCAGTCTGTACCTCTAAATAGAGGACTTCACTGTGAAATCTGATTTTTCCAATAGAAATACTTTATTGTGCATTCAAAATATTATTTTCCCATTAGAAGTGTTGTGCGTTTGCTTTAGAAAAACACGTCTCTTAATCTGCAGTTCAGATTCTGGTTATTTTCCAAGTAAATAGCCAAGTATTTGGAAAGCAAAGGAGAACAATCCTTAAGACAGTATTAGAGTGCAAAGAGAAAGGGTGGTTGGGAAGCTTAAGGCAACCTGAGGCCTCACTCGATGATAAATCTTTATTCAAAGGATACACATTTTAGAACTGTTTTCTTCAATAAGTTTCTTTGCTGTAACTTTGTATGGCCATCTTAATGTTAGCAAAAATGCCGTAGTGTTAGTGCCAGGGACAAACTAATAAATCCAGGTTAGATCCCTTCTTCTGTCTTAAGTCACACAGATGCTTGACACATTTTCCTTGATCCTGGTTGGGGCAAGGGACAGCTGAGGTGATTTAAATAGCTTTAAAGCAGACATTTCATCATCTTACAGAGTTTTGGGTTGTAATTCTTTCCAACTTCCAGTCTGTCCAATATTTGCTTAATTTCAAGGGGAAAAATAGGGGTTTCTGATAGCAGAAGTTTTTCTTCTTTAAGTTTTTTTCACTCAAATACAGGTTAAGCTTTTTTGGCCCGGGAAATTTCTGTCAGAGTTAGGTGATCACTAACTCATAGTACCATTTTTTCAGTTGGTGTGCAAATAACATCTGTAGTCACAATCACTCATTGGTTAATGTAACCTACAGTAGGTTTTGATTCGTATTAGGACTGTTCTATAGTAACGTTTGTTTTCTGCAGAATTGCTGAAGTTAATTCTGACTGCCAGCTAGAGAAAGCTTCTTCTCTTTGCTTCAATAAGTAGACCTCAGATTTTTTTCAAAACTTTTTTTTTTAATCTCATGCTGTGATAGGTACAACCTCTCATCATGCATTACAACCGTTGACTGTATGAAACATAACAATGAAATGGAGCCAGACCAGTATTCAGCAAGAACATTATTACGTTCTTGCACGTTTTCATCTATTGGAAACCTCAGAATATAATCCAGTGCTAGTAAGGCCTAGGTAAGTGGAGAAACAATACTGGAGAGAAAATGTGTGTGTCCATCTGACTGAAAAATGGTCTGTCTCCACCTGCTCTCGTTGGCCATGGTTTTGCTATTGCTATTATTAGGACAAAAACAGGTCCTGAGTGCTCCAGCATGTCAATTTGTGTGTGTGTGTATAGATATATATAAAGAGCAAATTAATATATTTTATTTAAGGGTTTTGGTAGTATTTGAGCAACAGTAAAGAAGCACAATTATCCATTCAGATCATTCAGTTACTCAAAACCAGTCCCTGAAGTTGCTGTGATGTAAAGCTTGACATTTTTGGCCCTTGGCGCAAGCCAGGGCTGCAAAAGTTCCAGTGGTGCCCTCCTGCAAATCAAGGCTAGTCAAGGAGTGGAACATGCTGGCTCTGGCAGCTCCCTTGGCTTTGGTTGTCATCTTTGCACTGATGACTCATGAAGCTTCTTCCATCTCTTAAAATCTTCCAGTCATAGGTGGTAGCCTGTTTGTCTGTTGTCTCTTAGCAAGAGCCTTTCTGTCAGCTTAGAAGAAATGTGTGCAGCGGGCACTGGCCCATTGTCTGAGGATTCTCCTTCACCCCTCTCCATCACTGTTGACACTGGTTCCCACCATGTAGGCCCTATTCTGGGATCTTTTTTTGCTCTTTTTCCCTTATCAGACACATCCAGAGCATCTTACTACATCTTCCCTCTCAACATGTCCAAGTCCCACAACATTCTGTAATCCCAAAGATCTCTCTCTTTTCGGCCTTCATTAAATGCCTGAGAGATGGTTAATCTGCTCTGTATAAGTGTAAGCTTCTGATGTCTGCTTTGAAGCAACTCCTGTATTTGGCCCTCCCTGTTTATCAAATGGCCTTCACTCAATCTGCACAGGTAATGCTTCCAGTGATGCTTTTATAGCCTGGCTTTCTCACCCATTTAGCTGTTCTTGGCACAACTAACAGCACCTTCATTTCTGTGTTCTCTGTTCTTCTCTGCAAAGCATTTACACACTCTATATTTTCAAGTTCCTCAGAAAGACCTGCTTCTGAAATAGTCCAGCCAGCAAACAATGAGGTGTGTTAACTTGAATACAAGTTTAAAATGTCAGAACGCTTTATTTTCTAATAAAATGTTTAATGAAATATTCAGGCTGCTCTTTGAGCAGCTGTAGTCTTGGATAACTTTATTGTTGTTGCAATTCTTTAGTTTTCTGTTGAGAAAAAGATATTTTTCATGGACAACACAAGATACATACAACCTATAGAGTGTGTGTGTGGGAGGGGTTGTTCTACATAAATCTTTGATTCAGTTTAAAAATGAAAGTTATTCAGAAAAATCTTTACAGACCACTGCTATTGCTAGCAGCCTTTTTCAGCTGAAATTAAAACCATTCAAAGCACTGTTTCAGCATTCTTAAAACATATGTTTAAATTGTTTTCATTCCTTTAAACACTTATGATTAGTAAAGCTGCAATTTTTAAATGAATTATTTGATTTTTGTTCAAATGAGACAGTTCAGGTGAACCCAAATTAAGTCTGTCTTGAATTTTCAAAGTATGTGAAAATACTAAGTTTCCATTTCCCTAAACTAAAACACTTTTTTGAAAATCTCAAATTGCTACTGCACCAGAGAGCTGGGTTTTGCCTGACTTTTTTTTTTTTTCCCTTGTTATCTCCATTCTGTTGACCTGATTTCTCTGCTAGATTGTGAGGAACTGTCTTTGGTATTTGGGAAGCTCCTCCACAAAAAACCTCTGGGCTGAAATGCTTTGAATGTTTGTCTTTTAAAAGGTTTTTATTTCCAGTATGTTCTTAATGAAACTCCCTTCATCACATTTCTTAGCATCAATGTACCCATGGCTGCATGTGCTTTTCCTTTTTTTTTTTTTTTTTTTTTANNNNCATGGTTGCTTTTTTTTTTTTTTTTTTTTTTTTTTTTTTTTTAATGTTGTCATCAGATTCTTAGCACTGTGAATTAGACAGTGTAGATGTAGAGATGGTACTGATTTTACAGACATTTGCTTAATAATTTTTTTTTTTTTGGTACAGTAAAGCTTGTTCTGAACATGGCTGGAAGAGCTACATAACACCTATCAGATGACTAATTGTTATCTCAAGAAAACTAAAAAAATCAACACCAAACCAAAAAAAACCAGCTCAGTACAAATTGCCTGTAATACGATTTCTTTTTAAGCATGAGAGCCTTTTTCTTATTAGTCAGTAAGAGTTTAGCAATGTAGCCATCAGATTTGCAGTTAAAGAGAAACATCTGTCTATACCTGAGGCATCATTTGTCTATAGAAAACGAGTCCCAGTACATTCGTATAAAATCAAACAAACTGCTTTTGAGGGGTTGCTGGTTGGGTGATTTTAGCAAAATTAGCACCAATAAAGTTATTGGAGGGAGTAAACATACAAGCATGAAGCAGATGAGTTGAAGGTGACTCCTGTTCTGTGCAGAACTCCTTTGAGCCAGCTGGGTCTCACTCTCCACAAACTGAATAGAGAGGGCAGGTGAACATGTCATTCTTCCCTGCTGCGCCCGTGTAGCCAAGGTGACACAGAGGCAATTACCTGCATGTAAAGAAATGGGAGTGCAAGTCATTGGATTGCAAGTTAAAAAGAAAAATGGTAACAAGTGTTGACCCAAAGAGAGGAAGCTGTGTATTCTCCCGTGGTGGTTTTAGGATTGCACAATGCCCTCAAGTAAGTATAGTTGTGAGAGAGTTTTGCCCTTTGCAGGCTGTAGGACCTGGAGGCATAATGATGAAAAAAGATAGTGACTGTAAAGATGTTATGAAGGGAGTTAAAACACCTCTGAGGATTCCCAGAGAACACTCAAAGAGAAATGTCAGGATGCTACGCTGGAGTTTGCATTTTGTTTTCCTTAACTACTGATGTTCAGATATTGATCAGTGGAATAAAGTCATTGAGCAGCTGGGAACACCCTGTCCAGAATTCATGAAGAAGCTGCAGCCGACAGTACGGAACTACGTTGAGAACAGACCCAAGTACGCTGGCCTCACTTTCCCTAAGCTTTTTCCAGACTCTCTCTTCCCAGCTGACTCAGAACACAACAAACTCAAAGGTATGTCTGACAAAGAGACATGGTTCACATGTCAACAGCTACAATGCAATGAAGGTTTTTTCCAATTTTTGTTCTGTCTAGTTGCGTTCCCTTTTAATGCAGTTAGTTGCAGAGACGAATGACTGCATGGGTTTTGTTCAGCTGAGAGGCAGCTTTTAGAAATGATTTTTGGAGACCCTGGTGCTTGGGCAGCCAAGGGAACATACGTTATCACTGATATGTTGAGCATATCCCCATGGTGTTCTGTGTGATGTTTCTGTACCACAAGGAACTGAGGCGTTCCTTTACTCTCATTCTTAAACTTGTAACACAAAGGAACAGTAGAACTTCCACCGGAAGATCTGAGCACTTGTGCTCTTTTGTTTTACGTGAAAAATATCAGTTCAGCCAGATGCCTGCCTCATAGCTCTACCTTTACTAGACAATAGAAAGATATTAGCAACGTCAGCCAAAATGGTCTTGATGTAGCTGAGGCTTAATATCTGCTACGGGTGGATTTCTTCTTTATAAAAATGGTCGGTTTGGATACGTGAAGTAGAGAACTGACTTAATTACAGTGTGACTGGATATACCCCTGTAAAATATAAGTTGCAATGATTTTAATCATATATTGAAGTCTTGTTTTACTTGAACAGGGCATTGACCTTCAGTTGGAAAGAGTGATTAAGGTGTGTTTAGTATAGAAAGGATTTCTCGTCACAGCTCTGGAACCCCCGCAAACTTGTACTATGTATCAGTTCTGCACCACTTGAGTACTTGGGACCACTTACTATGGTGGCATGTAATGGTTTTCAATTGCTTGCAATTTGTATGTCATTGCATTATCTAGAATACTCTTCCAATTAACAACTGTTTCATAGCAAGGCTGCTGTCTCGGCTCTGGGAGCAAGGTGAAAGGTCTGAGCAGATGCTTTTGGATACATGGAATTTTATACTCCTACTACAATAAAATTGAATAATGGCATTTTCTTGGATTTAGAGCTGATGAATAGAAATGACTGTCAAACAGTGCTGTTATCCTTTGGATACAGGAAGCACATGTATTTGAGCATAGTGAATGCCAGTTTTTAAGATATAGTCATATAACAAGAAATGGTGCATTAAAAAAATCCTGCTTGTGCAGCATGGTATCATCCCACACCCTCCCTAAATATTTCACCGTAATGTAATGTTAGTAGTTTACTTAGATATTACTTTTACTCGCCCATGTCTAATGAGATACCTAAAAATATTTTTGCACTTACATCTCTTTACATTCTTTTTCCTTTCATTTTCTTTTTCATTATCACAGGAAATAATTCTGAGCACGGAAGTGCTAAGAACACTACGTTGATAGTAATACTAGAAATATATGTTGTTATAATTTTTTTACAAGGGTTTAGATGGTATTATATTTGTTACAAACTCTAAACAGTAAAAACAATTTGGGTAATAGAAGGATGAGTTTGTGGCCTGATAGGCACAGTGGGCTATATTATCAGGTAAAATAAATCAATGTTGCGACATAAAACTCAATGTGTATATATAAGGCTCTGCATTTTTGCAGTGGAGGACAATGTGTCCCACTGATTTAAGCTTTGTTTTGTGGGACAAACAAGACTTAAGCAGTTTCAAGGCACTTGCATACCGTTATGTGTTGATCCCAGGCTACATATTTGACATTATTGCTTGTAATGGGATGCCCTAAGATAAGCCTGGTACCTATGCCTCACTAAAATATTTAATGCCTCCCAGCAGGCCAGGTGAAAAACTTTAAAACATACAGAAAAGTTTGGATGTTTTTCTGAGCCACCATAAGAGTACCTGTAAGTTTCAGGCTTTGATTTAGTAATGCCATGATTTCAGACTTCATTATGCAAGCTTTTGTTTTCTGATGCTGGCAATAGTACAGATGCCTCAAGCACATTTTTCTTGGGTATTTTATTCAGCCCTCTACATGGAATCTGCATACAACATGTAAAATCTCATTGAAGCTTGTTAGGGGACTTACGGCATGCAGCCCTGATGTTGGCACCTTCCTAATGAATCCAACCTAAAATGATTACTAAAGAACTCTTGCTATAACAAGGCAAGGGGCAGAAGTACATACAAACAATCTCTAAAAGAGTTGTGTCATTGTTACTGTCCTAACCCAATTACCCCTACTCTGGAGGCAGTGATTGTTTTGTACTAATACTATGTTTATCTGATTTCATTGTTCTAGCCAGCCAAGCCAGGGACCTTTTATCGAAGATGCTAGTCATTGATCCAGCCAAGCGAATATCAGTAGATGAAGCCTTACAGCATCCATACATTAATGTCTGGTATGACCCAGCAGAAGTGGAGGCGGTAAGTGAGGCGTGACTCCTTACTTCAGACTGCTAAACACAGATATGATTCATAGATTCCTACTGCTTTACAGCAGCTTGATAACAAGCATGCTATAAAAAAACCAATGTTGTTGTGACTGTGGTGGTCTTTGGATTTACCGGAAATGAGACCTGTAGGGACAGGATGTATCTCTTTGTTAGATTAACTGACAATAGATGGGAGAAAGGAAAACACTTCAAGCATATGAAGCCATTTTCTGCTTTCTTCTAGACAACATGAAGAAAGGGTTTTTAACCCAGTAGCTCACCTGTTTATTCTAGCTATATAAGTTACAGCTATATAAGTCAGCCTGGCAAAAGAATACTATCTTTCTCTGTAAACCTTTCCTTGTGGAAAACAGCAAACATCACTTCTTATGTTCGTGTTCAAGGATATATGTGGAGAGGAGGAGAATTATACAAAACAATACAAAATCCTGAAGTCGGGATTCAGAAAAAGCAGGACGTAAATTATTCCTTAAAATGAAGCAGGGGATCATGTGTTTTCCTGGGCCACAGTTCAGTGTTTGGTATCATGTACACTGTGTGCAAACAGAAATGGAATTTTTCTTATAATCCTGTCATGCTCTAGACACCCCTCCATATACCTTGGTGAGGCTGGTGTTAACAGGAATAAGTGCAATCTGTAGGCACTTCAGTGACATGGTATAATAGGTATAGGTATAAATTCAGTAATTAAGGTATAATCAGGTATAAATTCTGTAATACTATGTATGAAATGTATGAAAACAGAGCTCGGTATTTCAACAGGTTTAGAAATCTTACTTAACCACAATAGGAAACTAAGACCCTGAACCTTGCAAAATTAAATCACTGCTGTTTAATGATATGCTCCAATTCAGTGTGTGTTCTTGAAAGTGCAGTAAACTTCAAAAGTAAATGGAATGCACAAAACCCCATCAGATTTCACATGCATTGGATTTTTGCAGAGTATGTTACTTAGGAGTGCTTTATAGGGGATGGTTCTGCTATCTAGAGAGCCTTTAGTTTTTGTGTCCTGTTTACTTTTCTTCAAGAAAAAAAGTTTATCAGTCTGAAGCGTAAACATTTGATACCCTGCAATATTTTCCCCCCTGGCATGTATATTTTAGTTTCACATCCCTCTTGAAGATCTCATTCCATTTTCAGATACTTTTGTTGTATTTCCATGCATTTCTTAATTCCATTTTATGGAACTACTCTGTTGTCAGAACTCAGATTTGGGTCCCTCTTTAGATGTGCTTTGCCTGTGAATTTAACCGTGGGGAGCCACTTCTGATGCAAAACAGGAAGGGGCTTTGGTACAGTGAATATTTTGATGTAATGATTTGCCCAATTTCCAAGTGTATGCTCTTAGTTGTATTTCAGATTGAAGTGGAGGTTGAGTTTTTGTCATAATGAGGTTGGCCTTTTAGAAGGAAAAACACACCTAGAATTACAGCTGATATTGAACCTCATATTACTGTCCTCTTATGCAGACAGAGATCAGGGGCACATCTATGGCTGAAGAGACAATGGTTTAATTTCTGATTGTACCATAGAGTCCTCACGTGGTCTAGAATAAACCACATCCTTTCTCTGGATTGTGACTGTAAAACAGGAATAATAATTATTCGTTTTGTCTGCCAGGTGAATTGGCTGGAATCTAATGAGCCCACTAGCTCTCAAAAGCCTTCAGTAATTACATTCTAGTTAATTGAGGCATTAGTCTCTCACATGCACCTCTTATCCCCACAGATATCTGTACAAATGTGGTGCCACATGCTATCAAATCACATTCCTTGCATGTTCACTGTTGGCTGCATTTCATTGCTCAGTAAATGACTACAGAAGGTGTGAAGCAGTGGAAAACCAAACTGTCATTGCTCCCACAGCACCTCAAAGAACAGAGGATGTCCTGGGAGGAAGGAACAGAGGCTTTAAATGTTCAACTTCAAATGCTCGATGTTGTCACAGTTACTTGTAGTTTGCATCTTTGTCTGAATTGCATCTTTTTAGATAACCCTCTGTTCTCTTCACCCACCTGGTTCTTTGCACAGTTATTGTGTAGTTAACATGAGCTGAATGTCAGCATCCCCAGCTGCTTTCTCTGTCTCTCTTAGCTTCAAAGTTTTCTCTTCCAAAACATGCTATATCTTGTCAATAACATACTATAGAATCATACTAATACTTTTGTCATGAGTACTTTGACAGTGAAGTGTTACTGAATTGCTTTGACACCAGTCACTCTATGGTGCAGAGACCCTTCTTCTGGGATCACAACAGGTTAAAAACCAGGGAGGTTCAGGTTGTGTACAGTGTAACCTAAATAGAAGAACATGGGATTAATAAATATTCATTGTATTTTGTCAGAGTGCTAAGAATTCTAGAAAGAGCCTGGCTTCACTTAACACGTTATTTTTCCAATCTCATTTTCAGAGGGTAAGTTACACTGAAGGACTTTCTTTTTGTGATTCACAGTTTATTAAATTCTAAATTTCCATCTGTTCATGGTGACACACCTTCAGCGGCTAGCTGTTAATCATTTACTAATTATTTTCTGGAGAAAACTTAACTCAGTTGCGTTTTCTTTGCCTCTTGATTCAGCTGTTGAAGTGCAGTCAGTCCGTGTTTTTCATTGGCATTGTCTTGGTGATGGAATAAGTTTCTTAAACAGATTCATGGGAGATTGGTGGCTTTCTGTTCTTTTTCACAGAATCACAGAATGGTAGGGGTTGGAAGGGACCTCTGGAGATCATCTTGTCCAACCCCCCTGCTTGAGCAGGTATGCCTAGAGCAGGGTGCACAGGACTGTGTCCAGGTGGGTTTTGAATATTTCCAGAGAAGGAGACTCCACAACCTCTCTGGGCAGCCTGTTCCAGTGCTCTGTCACCCTCACAGTAAAGAAGTTTTTTCTCATGTTCAGGTGGAACTTCCTGTGTTCCAATTTGTGCCCATTGCCCCTTGTCCTGTCGTTGGGCACCACTGAAAAGAGTCTGGCCCCGTCCTCTTGACACTCACCCTTCAGATATTTGTAAAGCAGTCACAAGATTCCCCCCCCTCAGTCTTCTCTTCTCCAGGCTGAACAGACCCAGGTCTCTCAGCCTTTCCTCATAAGAGAGGTGCTCCAGTCCCCTGATCATCTTTGTGGCTCTCCGCTGGACTTGCTGCAGCAGTTCCCTGTCCTTCTTGAACTGGGGAGCCCAGAACTGGACCCAGTACTCCAGATGTGGCCTCACCAGGGCGGAGTAGAGGGGGAGGATAACCTCCCTCGACCTGCTGGCCACACTCCTTTTGATGCACCCCAGGATCCTGTTGGCCTTCTTGGCCACAAGGGCACAGTGCTGGCTCATGGTCAACTTGCCGTCTAGCAGCACTCCCAGGTCCTTCTCAGCAGAGCTACTTTCCAGCAGGTCAACCCCCAACCTGTACTGGTGCATGGGGTTGTTCCTCCCCAGGTGCAGGACCTTACGCTTGCTCTTGTTGAATTTCATTCGTTTCCCCTCGGCCCAGCTCTCCAGCCTGTCCAGGTCTCGCTGGATGGCAGCACAGCCTTCTGGCGTATTAGCCACTCCTCCCAGTTTTGTATTGTTGGCAAACTTGCTGAGGGTACACTCTATCCCTTCGTCCAGGTCATTGATGAGTATAGTGAAAAGGACTGGACCCAGTACAGACCCCTGGGGAACACAGCTACTTATGGGCCTCCAGCCAGACTCTGCACCGTTGATCACAACCTTCTGAGCTCTGCCGTTCAGTCAGTTCTCGATCCACCTCACAGTCCTCTCATCTAACCTGCACTTCCTAAGCTTACCTATGAGGATGTTATGGGAGACAGTGTCAAAAGCCTTGCTGAAGTCGAAGTAAACAACATCTACTGCTCTCCCTTCATCTACCCTACATCTCTCTCCCTACATCTCAAAAGAGTGTCCTGAGGTTCTGGGACTGCTATTAACTGGCAGTGCCTCTACGAGGAGTAGTTGTTGCTGCACTGGAGAGAAAGTTTTACTTGTGCGTCCGTGTTACAACTTGCCACTTCTGGCTGAATGCTTGATGTCTGATCAGCTCTTAGTTCTTTACAAGACAGCAGGGTACCTGTATGTGATACTCATGTTACCAACAAACAAGTGGGCTCCTGAGGTAGTAGGAGCCAACAAGGAAACTTCTGTGAAACACCTCAAGGGAAACAAGGGGTGCTCCACTTAGAAGGTGACACAGCCGACAGCCCAGATGAAATGCCTCTACACGAATGCACGCAGCATGGGAAACAAACAGGAGTCGGAAGCTACCATGCTGCTAGAAAGCTATGACCTGATTGCCATTACTGAAACTTGGTGGGACGAATCCCATGACTGGAATGTGGCTATTGATGGCTACAGGCTGTTCAGAAGGGACAGGCGAGGAAGGAGGGGCGGAGGCGTTGCCCTCTACATCAAGAAATTGATACAGCGTGAAGAGCTGTCCCTGAAGAATAACTATGAGCAGGTTGAAAGCTTATGGGTAAGAATCAGAGACAGAGGCAACAAAGGGAACCTTGTGGCTGTTGTCTACTACAGGCCACCTGATCAAGGGGAGCCTACTGACGAAGCCTTCTTCCTCCAGCTCCAGGAGGCTTCGTGCTCACAGGCTCTTGTCCTGCTGGGGGACTCCAACCACCCCGACATCTGCTGAAGAAGTAGCATGGCAAGCTGTAGGCAATCCAGGAGATTCCTAGAATGCATTGAGGATAACTTCTTAAGCCAGGTAATAGACACCCCTACACGAGGGGATGCGATACTGGACCTGATGGTCACCAATGCAAGTGAGCTCATCAGTGACATCAAGATTGGAGGCAGCCTGGGCTGCAGTGATTATGCATTGGTGGAGTTCACACTCCTGAGGGATATGGGAAAAGCGAGGAGTATAATCAGGACCCTAAATTTTAGGAAAGCAAAATTCCAGCTCTTCAAGGAGTTAGTCAAAAGGACCCCCTGGGAAACGGTCCTCAGGGACAAGGGAACAGAACAGAGCTGGCAGATCTTTAAGAACAGGTTCCACAGAGTGCAAGAGCTCTCAGTCCCCAGGTGTAAGAAATCAGGCGAGGAAGGGAAGAGACAGGCATGGCTGAGTCGAGACCTGCTGGTCAAACTAAAGAGCAAGAGGGAACTGCACAGGCAGTGGAAGCAGGGACAGGTATCCTGGGAAGAGTATAGGGACGCTGCCTGGTTTTGTAGG
>WAAD01006589.1:51926-75039 GCA_013389945.1 Fregata magnificens
AGATCGTGTGCACCCTCAGCAAGTTTGCAGATGACACCAAGCTGAGTGGTGCAGCTGACACGCCAGAAGGACGGGACGTCATCCAGAGGGACCTGGACAAGCTGGAGAGGTGGGCCTGTGTGAACCTCATGAGGTTCAACAAGGCCAAGTGCAAGGTCCTGCACCTGGGTCAGGGCAACCCCTGATACCAATACAGGCTGGGGGCTGACGGGATTGAGAGCAGTCCTGCGGAGAAGGACTTGAGAGTACTGATGGATGAAAAGCTGGACATGAGCCAGCAGCGTGCACTTGCAGCCCAGAAGGCCAGCCGTATCCTGGGCTGCATCACAAGAAGCGTGGCCAGCAGGTCGAGGGAGGTGATTCTACCCCTCTACTCTGCTCTGGTGAGACCTCACCTGGAGTACTGCGTCCAGCTCTGGAGCCCTCAATACAGTAAGGACGTGGAACTGTTGGAGCGGGTCCAGAGAAGGGCCACAGAAATGATCCGAGGGCTGGAGCACCTCTCCTACAAGGACAGGCTGAGAGAGTTGGGATTGTTCAGCCTGGAGAAGAGAAGGCTGCGGGGAGACCTTATTGCAGCCTTTCAGTACTTAAAGGGGGCCTATAGGAAAGATGGGGACAGTCTTTTAGCCTTTAGCGAGGCCTGTTCTGACAGGACAAGGGGTAATGGTTTAAACTAAACGAGGGTAGATTTAGACTGGATATTAGGAAGAAATTTTTTATAATGAGGGTGGTGAAGTGCTGGAATGGGTTGCCCAGAGAGGTAGTGGAGGCCCCATCCCTAGAAACATTCAAGGTCAGGTTGGATGGGGCTCTGAGCAACCTGATCTAGTTAAAGGTGTCCTTGCTCGCTGCAGGGGCATTGGACTAGATGACCTCCAAAAGGTCCTTTCCAACCCAAAGCATTCTATGATTCTAAGTTTGATTTAGTGCTTCAAGCATGAAGTAACCTGTTTCCTCTTGAAAAAGCTGTGTTGGTGTGTGCAACAGGCTTTGTCCATCTGTCTGTGACTTCAGACATGGATCGGGGAACCTAGTGTAACATCCAGAATACCTTTTGGAGTATCTTGTAACACTGCGCTGACATCTGATGTCTTAAATGATTACAGTTTTGTGCAGTAGTTTATATTATGCCATAAGCCCCAACCTCTGCATCATGCTAATTCCCTTGTGTTACTTCTGTGTTACTTGTTTTTGTAATTTTGTATTATTAAGGGTATTGGATAAAGAATTAAATTAGCATCACAAGAGTCTTTGCACCTCTCTCAAATAAATACTTCACTGAAATATCCACCTTGTTACAGCTGCAGAAGTTAAGGTCAAATTCAGTAAACATTTCCTAATGCCATGCATTAAGTGTGTCATGGGCAATGAGGAAATGACTGTCATCTTATGTATTTTTGTTAGATCTTGCCAACTTTGTAGCAGGGATGGGAGTCGGTACTCATCTAAAAACATCCAAGAAATTAGCTCTTTGAGGGGTAGGTACTTTTGCTGATTCATTTAATAATCTGACTGTGAATTTGTCTATACTGAACTAAACCGCAGAAGTTATAATAGGGTACAGCTGCATGGAGAAGTAGTATTTGAATGACATGTAAAAACCTAACAATGGTTTTCTGGCTCATTAATGTTAGTTTTTGCAAAAAAAACCCTCAGGGATATCGGTAGGAAGAACAGATTGTGGTCTGATTCTTCCAGGTTGTGTACATCTTAGGTTTCCAATTTGAATGGAACGAGTCATCTTTCCCTGTCTTGGTAAGCTATTTTATTAATGTGTGCTATGAAACAACTGCACCAGCACATTTCGTCAGTGACATTTCTAATGGATCTCTGGATCTAGCCCACTGAATTTTGAAAGGTGGAAATGGAATTTATATCTGCCGCTGGACTTCAGTTCTGCAGCTGAACCTGTTTCTAGATGTAAACCAGAAGACAATTCTAGATCAAAGCACTGTTGAAGTGTGTTGAAATCCTCATCCTACTAGTCTAGGTCCTTTTTGTCCACAAACTATGCCATAGTTTGTGAAGCTTATAAAAATGCCTTATGGGAAAGGAAGAGACATGCATACTGATAGTTAACTGTTTCACTGAATGCAGTTAAGAGTTTGTCCCCGTGTGGTCTCAACTTTTTGTGCCTACCTATCTTAGCTGTGTTTGGGAGCCAGCTTTTATAAATGAAGGACAAAAGCGAATAAAAGACTACAGCCTAAATAGTTTTTTCAAACCATTTAGCCCCATTTTTCCTTATGATTATTCATGTACAGATTTAGGATCTGTGTTCATGATTGGAATAGGTTACAAAAGGTTTACGCAAACATATATTAGCCTAAGGCAAGTCTGCTACTGTAAAGTTTCTGTTCTCAGTGTGTAATAAGTTGCATGAAATTGTTTGTGTTCCCTGTCTGGAAGGTTTCCAACCCAAGGAAGAGGTGGTGATATTTTCTCTTCCCATGACAGTCTTGCAAGTTTATGTAATAGTAAAGCGATGGAAAGGGATTGAGCTGATGTGAAGCACAGTAGCCGTTCTTATTCAAACTAATGGCCTTTGCAACTCTTTCTTCAACCCTTCTCTGTCTCTTAAGGGTATTGTCTCGTATTTTGATTATCAGGAGACTGGGCTATTCTAACGTTTTGCTGCTTCAGTTAGCTGATAAACCAGTTAATGGATTTTGCATTTGCAGTCTCTGAGTATTCAGTTTTACTCCTGTTTTCTATTCTCTTTGCTTATTTCATGTTGAAATTCAGAAGTGCTATTTTTACTATGTTGGCCATTTTTTAAGCATTTATCCCCTGGTATCTTTACCCCAAGATGATCTTTTGTTAAAACAGGTTTTCGGTGGGCATTTGTGTTTTGTATTTCACTAGAAATGCTGCAGTTAGGCAGCATCAGATTTGGTCGGGGGTTTTTTTCACCCTCTTTTTGTGGATTTTCCTTGAGCTAATCATGAGCCTTACTAGTTTGCAATTGCTTGCTCCTGCTTTTTAAAAACATACTGTTTTGGAGCCTATGAATTTTTTTTTTTTACAGTTGCATTCAGTGAGTCTTCTCTTGTGTCACAATCTGGCTTCTGCAACTGGTCCCATCCAAGGTGCGTAAAATTCTTTTTCCTGTCTGAGAACAAAGCTTTAGAGACAGAAATTCAAGAAAAGCCTGGTTGTCTTTGACTCAATAAAAGCTCAACACTTCAATTCTCTATTGTCTGGATTTGACCTGAGCTGAATTACATCACTCTGGGTGTGATGAACAGGCAGATCAGAACTCCTCTGTCAGGCAGAGGGATCAGGAGCACTTTACAGAAGCTTACTAGGTACTGCAGTGTTCTCCATCTTTTCCTCTCTTCCTTTACACAAAGTAGTACATTGTATTTGGGAATGTACCTGTCTATTAGATTTTGAGTAATAGCTCTGTTGATTCCTGGCGAAGGGAGAAGAAAAGCCATAAGCCAGATTTTTACATTCTGTCTTTCTGTATCACAGACAACAGGTACTAACCGCAGTTCTTGCTTTGCCTTCCCCAAACCGGCCTTGTCTTTTCCTAGATGAGCACTTCACCCCACTAGCTCATAGCTTCAGAGATCTGTGTCTATTTCATGGGCTTAGGTGCCAGAGGGTACAATAGGAGTCTTAGCTATTGACTGCAAAGCGGGCAGGCAAGGATGGAGTGGTGGGAGGAGTGGGAGAAAGGATGGACTAGCAAAGACAAATATTCTACTAATTCCTTAGGGAAAGTTTGCAGAGGACCACCTGGCACCTTAATGAATTCTCCTTTAGGATTTGCAGCATGATGAGGCTCTATGAAGCAACCCTGCTTTTTCACAGACTGCCCGGCAAATGTGCAGGCCAGGGAACCTGACAAGAGAACAATAGGAAAATGAGTGATAGAGATGCTTTTGGTTACTTGCGTTGTGCTTAACTTCCCACTATTTTTCCCTGATTGCCCCGCTGGGACTTAGAAGCCTGTACTGCATTGCATCTGTCCACGTTCACTGCATTGTCTTTTGCAGCACTCGATAAGCACTTTTCCATAGAGTGTCATGTGACTAAAGGTTTGGGGGTGGGGGTGGGGGGATGTTGTTGTTTTTTGTTTTGAGTCCTCCTCCCATAGTGTGTAACATGAGGCAGGATTCCTTCCACTATCAATAACCCTGTACAGTAGGGATAACATGGAAATTAGGATACAGAGGTATTAAACAAGATGGCGGTTTCAACCAGTAGAGCACTGGCGGGGATTTAGTTAACTTAGCTGTCTAGTTACATTACTCCTTCTCCCCGGTAAATGGCTTCATCAAAAGCAGCTAGGCATCTGTTGCATGGTATTCATTTGGTTCAGAGGCCTAGGAGGACAGGTAACTGAAAGCATTTAATGTGACAGGAATTTTGAAGTGAGCTGTTGCAATATCATGAAGTGTCAGTGTGTGCTGGACTAGACCATGACAAGCACTGAAGACAGTTCAGAATAAGCAGAGAATTTGGTGTCAAAGTTTAACCTGGAGGTAACGACCTTCTACGTCTGCCCGCATTTACAGCATTATGAATGTGAGGGGAACAGATAAAATAGCCCTGTCCAGTTAAAAAGCAGACTAGTGAGACAGTTACAGTCCCTTTTTATAAGTCTATTAAAAGTTTATGGTCTTTCACAGGCTGTATAGGGGCAATAAAACTATTATGTCTCATTCTAATGGGCAAAAACTGTAACACAAATGGGAAGTGGTAGGAATGCAATACCCTTTCCCCCCTGATGTGTAACAGCATTAAACTCCTCTGGTCGGCCTTAAATGCTATGTTGTGATTCCCTGATACAGAGAGAAAGCCGATATGTTATTAGATGTGGTACTTGCTATTCACTAACAGCAGGAGGTTACACAAACAGCACTGTGATTCTCCCACAGGCTTCTGCATAAAAACAAACCACATCCAAAGCACTCAATAGCTCTGAAACAGTCATCATATTTACATCTAGAAACAGGCCTTGCACAGTTTTTAAGCTTACCTGTGGAGTGAGTGGGTAAGCTAGATTTTGGATTTAGAGGAAATTCTTGTGTCTAACATACTAACCTAGTTAGCCAGCTTCTTCTGAGCCCTCTGAGCCCACTCAGCTCACCGCAGTATCTTTGATAATAAAGTCAGAGTGTTAGGTTCTCCAGAGCATACATCATTGCCCTGAAATTAATTTGAATAGTGTTGCTCATAGTTAAGATAATTTCTGTATTCAACCAATTATAACTAAAATACGTGGTTTTACAAAAATGTGAAAACATACAGATAATGTGTGTTTATGATTGTGTGGAATTCCCAAGATTTTAGGAACTGCTGAAATCTGTTATCAATCTTCACACCTCATTTATCTGTAGGGAAACCAGAGTTCAAAGGGGAAAAGTATTATTTACTAATATTACACAGGAAATCTATTGTAAAATCAGAATAGGAACCTATAGACCTTACTTCTCTGTTTTATAATTCCTTCTTCCTGTATGTTATATGCAGAAACTGTCTCCATTCCACTTTTAAACAAATATTATGCTTGTTACTCTCAGGTTTTGATATTTACTTTACCTACATAACAGCATTTGGACTATTCTCATGAATAAATGAGACACAATACCTTTTCTACCTCGAAGTGCTCTTGTTCTATTTTTAGGAAAGAAGACATTTCCAAGATCTCTTGCCTCCACATGTAGACTATCCTGTTTATTGTAGATAATCTCAATATCTCCCTGATGACATATTAGCTTCTCTGTTTTCTTGTCTGAAAACGCTGTGCTTGTGACTTTTTCATTTACACAGCTGCCTTTTTTTGAAGTTGCTATACATTCTTATCCTTCATTGAGATGATCTGTGAATAATGATCTGGTCTTTAATTTTTCATATCTCCCCTAATGTTTATGTGATGCTGCCTATATGCATGTCACTGTTTTTTATCCCAAAATGTTTAAATTGTTCGTGAACAGAATGGATTCCTAGACATGTGCTTTAGCATAGCTGTAGCATTGCCACCTGGGTGGCTCTGAAATCAAATTTCAGAATACTTGTGCTGGTTGTTCTCTAGGACTGCGTTGTCTTGAGCTGCCTGATCTCCAGTTTAATTCCTTAATGCAAAATTAATCTTGCACGTTTTTTCTTCACCTATAAATGACTTCGGTTTGGAACCTTTTGAATACCCGTGTGATCTCGTATTGGTTCTTACTTGGGAACAGTATCGTTCTCTTCCACAGGAACAAATCTAGTAGCAAAATTTGCCATAGATTATTATCTGATGTTTTCTGTTAACTGGTTTCAAAATTCATCTTAGATGTACCTGTAGTTATTGCTTATTACATGACATAGGCCATCCATTAGAGAAGAGATTTCTTAGAAAATTGAAAGATCAGATGTTAAAAATATTCCTTTTAAGCATTTCTCTATGTTGACAGAATTTTACAACAGTGATAGATTTTGTGGGGGTTTATTCACTGTAACTCACACTGCTTTCGTTACTGGTTTTATTTTCATAGGATTTATATTTCACTGGGGTATCTGTGCCTCTAGGACCACCCATGAGGGGCTGAGTTGTGAATTACTATTCATTTTTCTGTTCTTGCCAACCTGTGTATTACCTTTTATTAATGTGATGCTGTTTCCTACAATGCTTATGAAGAGAGCTTGGTTTGCAGTTCTCAGTCCGAGGTGCTGTCCAGTATAGAAACTGCTGCTATATTGTCTTAGCCCTGTATATCTATGACCGGCTGTTAAATACAATCTNTATTTTACTTGTGAGTGCTGAGCATCCATGATGATGGAGAAGTGCTTCTGGAGAGCTCTGTGACCTTGGCAAACAACACTTCAAAGAAGATGTCACCTTCACTACATGTGACACTTCATGGCAAAATCAAGGCTGTCAGGTTGTGCATCTTTCCTGGTATTCTTTTCTCTTGCTCAGCCCTGTGTGTATAGATGTATCTAAACTCCTCGGTGATCTGCCACAGGGTTTTTTTAGCAATCAGTTACAGGGTTTGGTTTTCTGCTTAGAGGTCAATGGTGCACATCTGTTGTCTCACAAAAGAAGTTTGCAGGTCTGCTTTGTACGCAAGCAGGGATATTTCCTCTAGTCAACGACATCTATCCATTTATAGCTGATTAATTATGGAAGCTGAACACAGCTTCTGCAGCAATCTTTGTTAATGTCAGTGAGAAGTAGTGGTTAGAGAAGAATGAGGCATTTCTTTTCTTCTTTTTATTTTCCAAACCAAACTAAAGCTTTTTCCAGCTTGCTGTTGTACATATCTGCAAGCTGTTCAGTCATCTGTGTGTAGCCAAGTAATCTTGACTCCTGCTGCATGGTATCCTGACAGTCCAGCTGTTCAAAAACAGCTCAGACCACAGTTTCTTTGATGCATATACTATGCGTGGAGTTTTCCAAAAGGCTCTGCAAAGAGTCCAAGGAACGAATGGGCACAGAGGCACCTCTTCTTCCATATCCATAGTTGAGATCATGCCCAGCCCGCTGTGGAGTCCCTGGGCAATACAGGGTGAAATCCAAGGCCCTTGACACCTTCTTCTCTAGCTAAAGAGACTTCAGGCCTCTGGTGACAGCACACTGGAGTACTTTGGCTTGCACTGCAAAAATAAGTACATAAATGGTATCAGTAACACAATCTAGGTTGTAGCAAAACACAAAGGAATTTTTATATTCACCTGTTATGAGGATCTAAGCCATTTAACAAATTGTTTAACCTCACACCATTAATCTTTACAGCCTCCATTGCCTCTGTTATTTGTATATTGCTAATTCTGTTGTTGCCTTGTATGCCGCTCCACAACTACTGCTCCAGACCCTGCGATTCTGGGAACAGATGCAGAATGAAGCCCTGCTCCTGCCAAGCTTTCTAAAAACAGCTCATCCCAAGGTCTTCACTGTGCTGGCACTAGCTCTGCAGAGGCAGGGACAGAGATGGCAGGATTTATTCAAGCGTGAGCTCCAGCCCATTCCCTTTGCTTTCTAGCAGTGGCATACAAACCAATATGTGTTGCTTTGGGAAAGTGAGAATACATCAGCCTCAACATACGTTTTGCTTTTTTCCCTAGTGAAAAGCTCTTCCTCCCTAGATATTAGAAAGGTATTTAACAAATCTGGTAGTCTCCTGATGTTTATCTGACCACATGAAAAAAACTGTCTTTTGTGGGTTTTGTTTTGGATTTTTTGGTGTTTTTTGTTTGGATTTGGGTTTTTTTTAGAAAAAGGTCCATGTGGATATTTTGGTTTTTTTTTTTTTTTTTGTAATTTTTATTATATTCAATGAATGTTAAGTTTAATGCAAAAATATTTTAAAAATCCATCTGTAAAATGTAAAAGCCAAGAGTCACTGAAACAACAAGGTATCATTTTAATGTCTACAAGAAAAATATAATTCATTCTTTCTCTTCCACACCCAAAAATAGATTCTGTTCTTTATTATAGTTGCCAATGCAATTGCTTACAAATCAATCTGATTTGGGGAGAAAATGGCTACCTTAAACAGAAGCTAGATGCTGCCACCCATAGGCTTGATCCATACTCTGCTTTGATTTAACTATACTTTTTCTGAAACTTGCACAAACTAAACCATGTAACTCTCAGTTGGGATGTGCTGTATGAAGGATTTATAAGAATGTCTATAATGCTGCAGCTGCATCCACATAGAAGATTAATAATGATGAACTCGGTCATTTTCTAAGGCATTTGAGCTAGGCAGCAAAGTCATTTTTAGGCCAGCCTTTGCACCAAGACTGAAATCAGGTGCCCAGGAGGACGCAGGTATGGCAGCTGCTCTGTCTGCTCCATTGCTGTGACAATACTTGTATTAAAAATCTCTCTTCCTCGCTCTAATTTTAGAAACTGGTTAAAAAAACCCCAAAACAAACAGGTTAGCAGAAAATGGGCAGTCAGCCTGGAGGGGTTTATCTAGGTTGATAACAATGTATTCAGCTTTGTGGTTCTCATTAAGATTAATGAGGATCGTGGGAAAATAAATTCATTCCTGAAACTGTTGTGGTATTCTCAGCTCAGCTCTGTGCCTTGAATCAATGGAAGTATGTCATAAGGGCTCATTTCCTTATATCAGGGAATTTAGATGGGAAAGCTTCACTTCTCCCACTGCAAGAGCCTGGCCTCTCAGCGGAGCTCCATTCACCTATGTTCTGCACAGGCTTTCGAGGTTATACATCCTGCCTGTGTGAAGAGGAGGGATTTATTCATGTCATTATCACGCTGAATATTTGTTACGCTTGGCTCTTGCGTTCCTGCCGAGAGCCATGTTTTATAGCTGTGGATTCTGCTAGCTCACAAATAAAGGTCTGCAGTATGAACACTGGTACAGCAGTAGAATGCTGTGCAGGTGCAGTTTCTGGCATCCTGTGTGAAGTGCAGCTTCCCTTGCTTGTTTTCATAGCAAAATAGGAGTTTGGTAACAAATTAGATTATTCTGGGCTCTCTCTCTGGAAAATATCTTCGTTTCCAGAATGTCTTAATCTAGGAAATCATTACTGGTGCTTTTCTTCTTGTCTATTAGCCAATTATGGCTGCTTAAGATGTAGCTGAAATAAATTAGAAGAGACATAAACCAAAGATTTTGTGGTTGTGTGAACTGAGGACAGGAATATGCATCTGATCACTTGTTCCTTTTGATTCTGTAATTTGTGTTTGGGCATTGAAGTAGCAAAGGGATCCATCCTCTTATTTCTGGCTGGGGGAGAAGTACCTATGTTTTTCTATGGAAGGTGCAAAAAGAGTGTTTACACTTGGTAGGAGCAATTTTACCTACAGCTTGTGCTTTTTGTAAGCCCCTCCCTGAAGCTTTTAGAAAGAAAGATACTTGCAGGGTATTCTTGTCCAACTTGGTTTACCTTGCTTTCCTTCCACCTGACAGAGAAGCCGTGGATCTGTCACTGTGATTCAGACTACAGCTCAGCCAAATGCCTCCCCTGCTGCTACCATAAAAGCCAAGAGCCAGCTATGTAGTGAAGCTGACAGCCCCTGTAAGTCTCTTGTAAATTCCTAGCCCCCCAGGTTTTCCTTGCCTTTGCCAGCTTTCTCTGCTTTCCCCTGGTAGGAAATGTGTGCTGCAGGGCTGGCTAAGTGGCTGAGCAGTAGTCCAGCAGGCTCAGCTGGCAAAGTGGAGCTTGCTTACCACATTGGGCAGGTCAATGGTGAGGCTCACCTGCACTCTTTCGTAGCATTCAGCTCCCTGATATCACAATCAGCAGAAACATGGGAGTCCCCATGGAGATTGCATCGGTTTTGGTTGAATCTATCTTACGCTTCAGGACTGACTGGAAGGGACTGAGAAGGGTTGTTATGCTGAATAAGAGAACAGCTGCATTGGTTTTGGACTCAGACTTCTTATGTGGTTGTGTCTTACCTTGCTATGTAGCAAAGGCTCAGGTACCCCTGCTGAGGCCTGGCACTCACATTAACTCATGGCACATGCTTCAGGTTCCCTGTTGGCACCTTCTCAGGTATCAGACCTGGCAATCCAGGACTTCACCTAATTCCCTTGTCTTTAGCCCCAATACAAACCTCATTCTGCAGGAACTTCTCCTATTGCCAGTGGACTTGTCCAGTTCAGCTATCATATAATTTTCCTGGTCCATATTAAGTCACTGAGCTATTATTTTCTCAGTTGTATCTGTAGCATGCAAATAGCTTAATGGACTGATGGTGTTAAGAGTCCTGAGAGCAAATTCTCAACTTCTTAGTGAATCAGAAAACAGCTTGGTAAACGTGCATTTAATAGTAGGATGTTTTGAAAGGGATGCATTGGCCAAGTGCCCAAGATGAAAGTTAGAGGAAACACTTATGAGCGAGAAAAGTATTGTAGATCTTGTTTCCATCTTCATTAGATACTCTTACCTTGGATGCTGACACTTTTTCGTAGAACAAAGGAGGAGAGAGTCCTCTGCCTTGCTTGGCTGCTGTATTTGGCAGCTAACATCAGGAAAGACAATGAACACATGGCTTAGTTGCCCGATGAAAGCAGGTATTCAGGCTCTCAGAAACTCTAGTTGCCTTTGTCTCAGTAAATTCCAGGATCTGCTACTTCTGTGACATTCTCATCAACTAAAAAATACGGGGGGGGAAGAAACCTTTCTGGTCCAAGAAAAGTTACTTAAAAATATGTATACTGGAATTTGGAACATGGGTCAGAAATTCTCAGGGAGATTTACTTCAAAATTAGAGTTACTCTGAGAAGTTTGTATAGCAGTGAGTATGACAATGAAAAGGCAACTTAAAAATTAATAGTATAACTTAATAATTAATAGTAATATTACTACTAATTAATCAGGATTGGTATTTGTCTGTTACTCTGACACTACTTTCTCTGCCAGTGCAAACAATCTGTGTGTGGAGTTTCTGGGCTCAGTATAAGCACAATGGCACCGTTGACCTGGGTTCTATTTCAACTGCAACTATGCCTTTTGTTTAAAAGAGGAAAAGGGAGAAGTATATTTATTTCTTCTGCATCGAGAGTTGAATTCCAGAAGCGTTAATCCCTGTAATATTCAAATGTGTTTCATGTGTTTTTGCATGTACAGGATGGATAACAAAGAGGGAGAAGAGAATTTATCTTTACGTAAATAATTACTCCTAATTATTTACAATATAACAGACAATCGACTGAATAGCTTTGTTTCTCTCCTATAGCCTCCTCCTCAGATATATGATAAACAGCTGGATGAAAGGGAACATACAATCGAGGAATGGAAAGGTAATAGCGGTTTAGAATTATATGGGAAGGGGTATTTCAGTGGCAAAATGGCCATG
The DNA here is from genome assembly GCA_013389945.1 of Fregata magnificens. Taxonomy (NCBI): domain Eukaryota; kingdom Metazoa; phylum Chordata; class Aves; order Suliformes; family Fregatidae; genus Fregata; species Fregata magnificens. The sequence goes on from WAAD01006589.1 coordinate 63,706, forward strand.
TCCCACCGCCAAGTGCATCTGAATTCCTTTGACTTGAAGAATTGACACTAGCCCTATGAACTAGTGCTTTGGTAGCAAAAATACAAGAAATGGCCTGAGGACTATCATTATCTACATGGGTTAATGTTAACACAGGAGGTGCAGATTCCAGTGCTTCATTGAAATTTAAGGATATTGTCTGGAGAACAGAACACTGTTCAGCAGGACGATGCATCAGAATTTTACCAACAGTAAAAAGCACTGTATTACCATGCTGCTTCATTTCTAGGTAGTGCAGCATTAAACAATTCGTGTGTTCTAGTTTAACCCTGTTTGTCTCAATTCAGCTCCAAAAAGAGATGATAGGAGAGGAGGGGAATGGAAGAGATATGTCTTGGGCGAATAGAGCTGTCAGACTTGTGAAGACAAGGTAGGGCAGACCTAGGGAGCTCATGGGAGGGCTACAACACTGTGTTTCGTGATAGTTGTTTTGTTCCTGATCACAGGCACTGGTTCCTGTTTGTAACTGTTGCAATTCTCTCTTCCAGAACTCATCTACAAAGAAGTAATGAATTCTGAAGAAAAGACTAAAAATGGCGTAGTAAAAGGACAGCCTTCTCCTTCAGGTACTCAGCCCCATTGAATAACTGTGTTTTCTGTACTGACAAAAAGAGAATGGAGATAGCTGAAGCACTTGGGCTACACTTGCAGTTATGTAGACCAATTAAGACTTTTTATGAAAGCCACTGCTTCTAATGGGTTGACCTTGATTAATTGCACTCCAGTGTCATGTTAATACTTAAAAATTGGTCTGCTTGCTATTTGAGATATAGTTGTCCCGGTATTTTCTGTGTAAAGATCTGTGGTTACAGATTATATTCCTGTAGGTGGGGAGGCTTATCTCACACTATTATTATTATACTGCTTATGCATGTGTAACTTAAGTGATACTCTGCTAGTTGATATAAGCAAAACTGGTGATGTTAGCACGTATCCATCCGTTGGACACGCGACACTGCAGACCCCCCCCCCATGTAAGCATCTGGTACCTACTCTGGTGGTTTATCCTTTCAGAACTCTGATAACATTAGAACAGCTTGCTGACAAGCTTGGTTGACACTTCGATGAGAAGTCAAAGTTGTCTTCAAACACAGATTCTTAAAGTCCTGTCACAAAAAAATCACAACTAAATTTTATCTGAGGAAAATTCACATCAGCAGTCTTTTCACAGAAATGCAAAATGTGACTGCCAGTACAGAGAAATACACATTTGTGAAGGTACACTTTCACTGGCAGACTTGAAGTGCCCAGATTTTGAGCAGTGTTCCAGTAGTGTTTATGAGTAAAACTACCTTCTGCAGAGTCTTTCCGCAAAGTAAAATCATTTAATTCAGTGTTCTTTGCATATATTCAGAGATTTTTTTCTTTTTTTTGCATTCTCATTTTTCACTTGCTGCTGAGCTAACAACGCTAGAACAGGAATGCATCATTAGTAACTGACAGGACAAAGGGAAACATGGCAACAATGGCGGAAGTTAATAGAGTGCTGGATGGTAATATTAGAGTGCTAGCACTGCACCTGGATTTTGACATCGATGAAGTAAGATACTGAAAACCATCCATTGTGTTCTTGCCGAGTAGCAAACAAAGTATAGGACTTGCAGATTTAATTTACCAAACTACTGTACCACCACTGAAAAGAAATCTGGGGCCCTGACAAGTATCTGATAAATTCTCATTCTTAAATCTCTCTCCCCAACCAATGGTGGTTGCAGTCTGATTTATGATCAAGAAGCATTGTAGTTGCTGGTTTCAGGAATTAACGACCCAGGGATTTCTTTATGTATTCCATGTTCTGTTTTTCCTGTGTGGAAGGTTTGTATTGCTTATGTAAAACTTTTCCAAGCATACAAAATTGCCATTTCTTACCTGTCTTTCTTTTGCTGTTCCCCTTGACTGTTTTTGGATTGTTAGGCACCAACAAGTATAGCAACTATTTAAAAATTGCTCTGAGATGAGGCTGTTTTATGAAAGAGCAGATTTCCTGTTTTTCATCACTTTGTGCACCTGACTTAATTTTTTTTAACTGAATGAAATACTGAAAGAATGAGGTAAAATGAGTCACCAGTTCTGAGCATAAGGGAAATGAGGGAGACTCTACAGACACATTGCTCGTTGGTTGGTGTTCTTGGCAAGAATTCAGAAGGCTAAGATTTGGTGCTCTATCAATAATCATAGCAAGCAAGCTGGAGATGAGTTTCTGTGATTACTTGATCAGAGCTTTTGGGGAGGCAGCTGAATTTGACAGTACCAAGGATAATAATTGCCCATTGATAGTGCAGGCTACTTAGAGTGCCTGTTTATCAGGGTGTCAGTCACTTAGTGCTTCCTCTTGTCCTGTGGATAATTAGTTAATACAACATACAAGCTTGAAATGTGGGGCTTGGGGGGAACCTCAAGTGCCCCTCATGCTCATGTCCAACGAACAAAATCAACTGTGTCTAGAACTGTTCCCAACAGATACTTCTGCTGCCTGTTCCAAAAAACCTCTGTAGGCTACCTTGTTTATTTTCAAAAAGCTTTTTGTATTGTCTTGCCTAAATCTTTTTTTTCTGCAGTTTAACTCTGTTATTTCTTGTCCTGTCTCCAGAGGACATGGAGAATAGTTTCCTCCATCTTTCTTTCTGGCAGCTTTTAGCTCACGTAAATTCCATTATCGCATCCCTAATCAGTCTTCCTTCCTTTGAACTTCACTACGTGCATCTTTCAATCTTACTGCTTTCCTCCACAGTTTATCCAGTTGACTTCTATCTTTCATAGATCACAGTGTCCAAACATATCTGCTTAAGGCACTAGTAGTGCTGAATTGAGTGGAAAGGTTTGCGTATGGGTGTGTATATATGTGTTGCATAAATATATAAGCAACATGTGCAAACAACATATGCATGTCCACATGCACACATAAACATTGTGTTTAATCTTAGATGGTATTTTTTGTTTTTCTGTTCTTTCTATGTCACAACAGTTCTGTTTTATTTATAAATTCAGATGCTGTACACCTTACCAACATGCTCACTATTCAAAGGGTCTATGCCATATCATTACTCGGCTGGGAGGATAAAAGTGATTAGAACAAAATGTTTTCTCAGTGGAACTCAGTCACGACAATACATATGAGAAATAGCCATTAAATTTAATCAACCTTGAGGATTGTTGACTAATTCACACCCTTATAACATGACGATATATACCTTCTGTACATCTATATCCTCTCCAAAATACACACACACACATATATATGTGGCTATCACACATGCATACGTGCATCTCTTGTTGAGGTCTCCTTCTGGGTTACACAGATGATGTATTTATTTTAAATTACTCGCTTTACCAAGAAGTACAGTAGAACTTTTCACTAGCAGTCTCAGGACTCTTCTGCTCTGTCATTTCTGAAGCAGAGAAGCAAAGGATATAAACTGTTTTATGCAAAGATATGGTAGGAATTTACCAATACTGTTTTCTATTTGGTTAATGCATTAAAAAAAGTGTTTCTGACTGGTATTATCAAACAGCAGGTATTTACATTGAATAAAAAAATCTAATACAAGGCTGTAGATTACTTAGAATTAAACTTAAGTTCTATCCAAAGTAAATAACCTTGCTGCTATTTGCAGATTTCCTTTGTTCTGACACTGCATACTATCTAACCTCCTCTCACACTCTCCGCTAGTCTTCACTACCCTGCTATAGTTTCATACCTAACATTTTCAACTGTCCTGTCTTTTTTTGGGTACTGAATATAGTAAATAGCACTGATCTTAGTGCAGCTTATTCTTAGCCGTTCCCTTTCTTGCTGAAAATTGCTCTTTTATTCTTGCCTTTATTCTTCCCTTCCTGCCTTCTTTTAGTTGCTGTCTGATTTGGTCAGTTTTGTTGCTATCACCCAAGAATGACTGGATACCTTTAGTAGCCCTCTTCTGTTGTGTACGGAGTCCAAAATAAGCAGCTGATAGACTTGCCAAGCATTGCGCCATTGGATATCAAGAGTTACTAATTACATGATTTATAAGAAGCTGAGCAAGACAGACACAAGGCTTTTTTTGGAAACGGCAAAAGCTGCAGTTCTCCTTTCAGTTCTGCCCCTCCCCCGATCTGTACCACTTCACAGCTGAAGTCTTAAAGGCACTTCCATAGGTGCTAATTAAATAGGGCTTCACAGGAGCCCTCTGAGGAAGGAATCCCTGCTTTACAGCAGGGAAGCTGATGTGTGGCTTAGAAGAGTAGCTCTCAAGTCAATGGCAGAGCCAGGAATAGATCCCAGGAGCTGTTTCTCACCTGCTCTAACCTTTTGACCTTTTCCTCGATGCTGCAGCCAGTGAGAAGCTTCCTGCCAAACAACAAATTCATAAATGGGGTTCTTTTTCTCTTTTGAATCCACCTCTGTCACTTCTGCACTGTTTCACCTGGCACCCACACCTTTGGGAACAAGCTGTTGTGTAGCACCAGGCAGGTGCCGAGCATAGCAAATGAAGCATTACTTATTGATGTAATAATTGGTTGGGTTTCTGAGTGTTGCTGTGTAAGTGCTGCTTTGTGCTGCTGAATTCTTTAATTCTGACATTTAGGTTTGGTGTGGTTTCATTTGGTTTTGTGGGTATTTTGTGAGTCTGGGTGCTTTGGGGCTGCAACAGTAACTATTAGGTCTGTGTGTCGTGTCACGTGGAATTGTGCTGAAAGCTAGGAATAACCATAAAAATGCACTTTCCAGAAACTTATAGGCTGAGTTGATACTTGCTGAAATGAACATAGCAGGGTTTATTGAATTCAGTGGTGCTGAATCAGACAGAGTGTAACAAAATCTTCACCTGTACAATTTCTGCAGCTATTTCTTCAGTTATTTTGCCTAGCTAAGTTGATCGCACATTCATCAAAGAAAGCTGCACAGCAACAGTTTGATCAAAAGTCGATTGAACCTACTGGAATTCTTTCCATTTGATTCCTGGGACAGTATCCATGACTTAATGGCAGGCTTCTGTCCAGCACTGTAAACATTTAGAAAGGTAATATATTGTTTAGTCATTAATATAATTAAATTCAGTCATATTTTGACTATATCTAAATGCATTTGTCTTGACTGATTAGTATTTTCATAAAATGCCACATGGTTTAATAACATGTAAACATGAACTAACAGTATTGTACTGGATGATTACTGATCAATATGAATGAGGTACGTGTAAATAACTCTTAGAAAAACAAATCTTCCGTCAGAAAAGATGTATGACTGCTGTCTGCAGTCACCAATGAGACATCATTGAGATTGCTCTGTCTTTTTGCAGCATTTACAAAATTAACTATTTTATTTTCCAAATGTATCAGGAGAGTAAACTAATTTAAGGGTTCTTCTGATGCCAGAATATCTTTGTACTACTACAACAGCAGAAAGCAGTTCCCATCTGGAGCTCTGAGCATGAGCGTATCTGTCTCTGTTTTGTGCATATTTATAGTGGATGTGTATAAAGGGAAGAAAAAGTTGAGGAAAATAGAAGAGTGGTTGGAGGTATGGTATGGTGGCTTGTTTTCTCAAAGTAATGTTTTTATTGCAAACTGGAAAGTGATAGAAATCCTCTCCTTTTGCCCATAGCATCATATATTTTGCCTAGGCTGTATAGATGGCTATTAGTTTCTGTATTAAGAATATATGAGTTTTGTAATTTTACTAGGTGTGTTTATTAGGTGTGTTCTCTTGCTTTTCAAGGCAATAGATGTTAATTTCTGTCCATTTTGAGGAAATGAAAATCTGTAAAAGTCAGCTGAGAAAACTTTTTGACCATAAGAATGAAATGGCATCTATCTGCAGAACAAAGATCTGTGTGTCACAGTGATTAGCTGTGATTTCCAGCTGTGCAATATCATGCAAAATCACGTATTTCATTGCCATGAACACTTAATGAAAATTAAGGTATCCCTCTCAAACTGCAGACAGTGTTTATTTTGGTGGAAAGAGGACAACAAAACGTTGCCTGAAAGTTCAGTGGAAAAAAATATCAATCAAACTGTTGTTTGCTACTCTGAGAACTTAAGTATGAGCTGAGGTTAATGGGCAGAGTGACAGTTGAGCAGTCATAGGTGCACAATAAATACATTCTTCATGTGGCTCTGTATTTATTGCACAGTTATCTGCGTTTATAGGACAGATAATTTCTGATAATATTCAGGTATGTAATAAATGTTCGGTCATGTTAATGATTATCTCATGAAGGTACATCCTTCGTTTCACAAAGTCAAAGTGATTTTTTGGATAATACCTAGTACTATCACCATTTTACAGAGGACAGGTAAACTTGGATGCACAAAAATACTGGCACAACTCAAGTCCTGGGCTTAGTCACCTAATCCTTAACTAAGAGGAAGAAACCAGCCTTGCCTCCCCCCCAGTCATCTTCTCTGCATTGTCACTAGGTGATTTGATGCCACCCATTCTACTGAACTACCTACAAGAAAACTGGGATTTTATGAGAGAGTATGGAGGATGGGGTTGGGTTTTTTAATCACCTTGTTGGTGCCTGTGGGATCCTGGTAGGCATCTGATTGTTGGGTGTTCTGTAACTCTAAGAAGTCTAGAAAGAAGTGGAGTGATAGATACAACATGAGCTATACCTCTTCAAAGCAGACTGTCGAGGGAGAGAATTTCCTGGTAAAATATTTAATATTATCCAATGCCTAAAGTTTGTATGGCCCATTTTCTGCTAATGTTTGCCATTGTTTAAAATGGTCTGTGTACTTACATGCCTGTTGCCACAGGGTAAGTATCCTTTGCTTTTTAACTGCAAGTAGTTCTGGGGTTTCAGGTTTAATCACGTTGGTGTTCATTTTCGTAGCACAGGTGCAGCAGTGAACAGCAGTGAAAGCCTCCCTCCATCCTCATCTGTCAATGACATCTCATCCATGTCCACGGATCAAACACTGGCGTCTGACACGGACAGCAGCCTGGAAGCTTCTGCGGGACCCCTCGGTTGTTGCAGGTGACTAGCCGCCTGCCTGCGAAACCCAGCGTTCTTCAGAGGATGATGTAATTTAGGAGGAAAAATTAACAGGAGTTAAGAGATGAAAAGGAAGAGAAATAAAATACAAAGATTTAAATGAAACAAACAAACAAAAAATCTTTTCAGCCTGCTTCTCCTACAGAGTTATGTAATGCAGCTAAGCTCAAGTGTATATTTAACTTATAGTTGCTCTGCTTTGGTCTTCTTCCAATGATGCTTACTGGGGGATAAAAAAAAAAGGAACTGAATAATCCTTTTTTTTACCCCCTCCCCATAAGATGTAAAATTAATGGCTGCAAAACCAGCAACCTGCAACTGTCCTTTTCACACTGGCATGACAAGGTGTGCAGTAGCCACTCTCAAACATAGGAGTGTGTATCTGCCTTCACTCTCTGTTCTGTCATCTTCTGCCCAGTGAGACAGATAGAGATATACATGCATTTTTCTTCGTATACAAATAGCACATACGCACACGTGCCAATAGAATTCTGGTGGTGTATGCAGCTGTGTGCCTATAGGAACACGCACATCTGCATACGTACTCACAGTGCACTCCACACCTAAATGGCCCTTTTCAGGTGAACTGCATAACTACATGTGTGATATTACCAGTGTATATTCTGTTGTTCATTGATGAGGTTGCGTATCTTGTATGAGGATTTGTGGAAGTGTAAATAACCACATCGAACTGTGGCTCCCTCAGACACTTGAAGATGTAGCACCAAAATTTCTGCTGAGAGTTGTATATATATTTTGAAATAATAACCAGTTTGTATTGAAAGAAGAAGCCACAGAACTTCATAGAAAAATGTTTGTTTGTGAATGTTAGGACTTGTTGTTCTGATTTTTAGAGCAGATATGCCAACCTAAGACCAAGTTAGAAGGAAGCACAGGTATCTTTGCAAGCTACAGGGAACAAGAATGAAGGGGTTTTTTATGCATATCTAAGCCCAGAAAGATGTATCTCAGTAAGCAACTTTTCCTGTCAATGTTAAATGAGTTATCATCTTAGTTCATAGATAAGCTCACTACTATGAATTACATGTATGCTTGTATGTTAGGAGGTATGACAGGGTTGGGGAATGGGCAGATTATGATCAAAAGGACATGCAACAACTTGTTTTTATTTTACGTCTAGATCTTTACTAGGTTAAATAGAGGAAGGATATTTGTGGCCCACTCCCTCTCAGTTTGCGGCTTAGAGGTTGTTTTCCCTTTAAATCATTCCCTTGCGCAGGGATCTCCACTACTAAGAGAACAGGCCTTCTCTAGGTGCTTTTGGCTGTTCATTTGCTTGTGACAAATCATCTGACTCCCCAGGAAGTTTTATCAGCTGTGTTAACTGGAAAAGAAACACAGAGCGCATGGGTCTAGTATTCCTATATTCTAAGTAATAGCAGAGGATATCAATCAGCTAGTGCGCTGGGCTGAAAGGGTCGCATTCAGGGGTCTTAGGCAGTTTTGACAAGTTCCAAAGAACCCAACAGTGACTGAATATCAAATTGATTATACCAGGTGGTAAGTAACAGCAAGTGTTTTTACCAGAGAATGGCAAAACTCCACACAGAATTTCAGAACAACTGAATATTTTTCCACCCAAAACAGCAATTAGCATTTTCCACTGCAAGGTCATCATTACCTGAGTTGGAAATTAACTAAAATCTGAGTTGTTGCTCCTCTTACCAAAGTGTGCCATGTAAACTGAAATGAGCTAAATCATACTCTAATGCTTTTCCAAATGTCAAAGAGAGAAACTGTTTACAATATATTACTGGATATTTTAAATTTACTAATTCTTAGGTATTCAAAATTCTACCAAAATGGATTGTTTTATTCCAAACAAGTCCAAAGAGGATTGTTCTATTAGGTGGCTTACAAGCCTGCCATTCTGTGGTAGGAAAAAAAAATGGAGTATCAAGTCAGATTGTGTTCAAAGGGAAGAAAGCAAAGAAAAAAAAAACTTCTCTCCAGGGTGCGGAGGAGGGGAGATAAAAATTAAGTGGATATAAAATAATTTCAGGCTTGGTAGGTCTGAGCTGTTTCAAAATTGCTGTAGGAAATGTTTTTTTTTCCCCAGATATATTTCTGGTAGATTTTTATGGAAATCTTTTTGAGAATAAAATTAGGTTGATAATGTTCTAAAAGCTCAGAGCAGTAATTGTAAAAGCAATAATTTACTACTGCTAAAAATATTTAGCAATATTCTCTCTTAAGCCATGAAACATCAAGTCATTGTTGGGTGATGTAACTCTCACTTCAAAGCCAATGATCATAAAAGTATTGAAAGGTAAAACAGCAATGCTCTGTAGGTACGAAGGCAATAACACCAAGGGTGACTTCATAGCAATAATGAAATGTATCACCTCCAGATTTAATTCACCATAGATATGTATTAATAATATTCAGGTAACTAGTATCTGCTTTACATTCCTTAGTGTGCACCATTTGGGTGTGTTATCTAAACAAAACAAAAGAGGCAAAGCTGTATGTAACAGAAACAGCAAAAATACCCAAATGTAGACCGTAAAAACTTGGGAGTAATCACAGTTCATTTCCGGTGATGTTATGGAGATGTGGCATAGGCAATAGCAGAGAAGCCATTTATAGTAGACGGATGCTTACAGATCTCCCATGTTTCATCTATTGAAGCCAAAAACATGTGCTCTTAGTCCCATGGTATAATTCAGTCTTGTTTGGGTTCATGAGTGCTGGGTGGAGAACCAGTCACCATAGAAGATGCCCAAGTGATCGGCGCTAAGTGAACCCACAACATAGAAGTTCTATAGCTTTACTCCCAGAAGCCCTGATTCTGCTAAGCACCAGTGCTTGTACAAACATTTAATGGAGGCTATAGGGATGCATACATAATTTTAACTAGCATGTGCTTTTGTCCTTTGCTCAGCAGCGATCGACATCAGCTTGTGCTTAAGTGCCTTGCTGAAATGGGGCCTAAAAGAATTAGTGCATCACTTTTTGTCCTCAAATTAGTTAGTCTCCTTTACGAGAAGCTCTATCTGGGGGAGGAGACTTGGGGCTGTCCACATTGGACACTAGAAAAAAGCCATCAATGAAGAAAAGCAATAGTTCTTTACAGTTCTGGTCCTTGTATGTCCAAACTGAAGTAGTGACCATTGAACAGGAATAATATCCTTTGTTTTGCTTTGTGTCAGGAGGTTGGTGCTGTCAGCTGATACCTTACAAGAATGCATGTACTCTTGAATAAAAGATTACAGTGGTGATGTTCTGTAGCTTTCTTAAGGTAAAAAAAAAAATCTCTCAGATTCTGGAAGTTTTGATACCCTTCTCTTCAAGTCTATTCCCCTTTATTCCAATATTCTGTTCAGTTTGATAAGGATGCTTTTCTTATTTTTCTCACCAGTGATCTTTTAAATCTACCTGTGTTTCAAATGTTACTAAATAGTACTTGAGTAACAGTTTTCACCTCATTCTCTGAGGTTTGCAGTTGTAAGCATAATTGCTACCACTGCAGAGATGTAGGAGATCGGGAAGCCAGAGATCTATGACAGATGTTCCAAGGTATTTAGGCACTAAAGGGGCAATCAGAGCCTATGCCAGAAGTGGCATGTCTTCCATCAGCATGAATGACAGCCAGACACCTTGGTATTTTTGAAATTATGCCTAAGAGGCTGTTGGTATTTTAAGTGCTTGAATACCTGAAGAAATTCTGTCCCAGGTGGCTTACTTAAGTCATGCAGATAGCCATCAGCAGGGTGAGGAAAATGGCAGAAGCATCTTAACTATATCAGTGGCTGCTCAGAGCACTAGCTGCAAAAAATAGCATTGAGAAGGTAGAGAGGAAAGTTGCTGCAAAACATTCCTGCTTTATTTTCAGATGGAGTTCTGGATAGTATGAGAAACTAAAAAGAAAAAAGTCAGAATTGCTCTTAAAAGACCCTTCCTCCATTTTCCTTCTCACTGATGAGTTTAAATGAGGATGAGGTATTGATTTACTTCAAGTTGATGCAAGGTTATGCATGTTTTCAATCAAAAAATTTCTGTAATTTTTAAAATCAGTCTTCAGATACTATTCCAGCTACCAAGTCAGTATCTTGTGAGTTTTGACTATATTCCATTAAAATGTAATAGATCTTTAGAGAGTTCAGATATTTGAGTTGGTCACACACTGATTTATGCTAATTGCATTGTGGTTGATAATCCTCCCATACTATCTAGAATTCCACGGCACAGATAGATTCAGGAATCTTAGCAAGCTTGCATTATATAAAGCAGAGCTTAAATTGGAGTGCAAGTATGGTAAAGTGTCCAAAAGAAAAAAAAAAAAAAAAAG
>WAAD01006590.1:516-24346 GCA_013389945.1 Fregata magnificens
TTTTCAGCTTCCCATGCTCTGCCAGCTGCACAAGAAGCTGGGATGGAGCACAGCCAGGACAGCTGACCCAAACTGACCAAGGGGATATTCCATACCATATAACATCATGCTTAGTATATAAGCTGGAGGGAGTTGGATGGGGGCAGAGATCTCTGCTTGGGGACTGGCTGGGCATCGTTTGGCGGGTGGTGAGCGGTTGTATCACTTGTTTTTCCTGGGTTTTGTTTCTCTCTCTCTCTTGTTGTTTTCCTTTTCATTACAATTTATTATTATTATTTTATTATTATTATTTTAGTTATTAAACTGTTCTTATCTCAATCCACAAGTTTTCTCACTTTTGCTCTTCAGATTCTCTCCCCCATCCCATCCGGGCGGGGGGGAAGAGTGATCGAGTGGCTGTGTGGTGCTTGGTTGCTGACTGGGGCTAAACCTTGAAAATTATACAGGTGTATAATATTTCTGTGAATGCATTCTGAGTGTTATCAAGAGCTTCTGATGAGGAATTAGTGTTTCGATATAATGTTGAAAATATGTTTCACAGGACTGATCCAAAAAAACCTAGAACTCATAAAATTCATTTTAAAATGTTATTAATTTCATCTGTGGATTTTTTTTGTAAAGTAAATTCAGTGTTTAAGCACATACCAGAAGTCTGAAACTCCTGCTTAGTATAAATGTTGTTTACCTCAACACGAATTCTACCTAGCAAAAAGAAGGTGAGGTTTAAAGACCATCTTACAGAGAGAATGTGAACTAATCCCTTAGTGTTCATACCATCTGCGAGAGCTGAATGACTATGAGTATTATATGTGTATTGGGACATTGCTCAAAGACAACAGCTAGGGTTGAGTTACCATGAACATAACTCTTGATTCCCTAGTTTTCAGAGTTTGATGTTTCTCTAGACACAAGGTTCCCAAAGGACGTACAGTGCACCTTCATTTTCCACAAACAATATTTTTTTGTTGATTAGTTCTGTTTTAATGTAGAGGCTAGACTGAATAAAATTGTTCATGCACAGAATTAGAAATGTGCTAATTCAGGGCAAGGAATCTGACTATATCTGTGTTGTACAGTATTAGGTCAACATATGGTGCATAGAAATTAAACGCAATGTTATTATTATTGTTTGCTGCTCCTTCTTGAGGACTTTGAGTCCTACAATTAAACTTGACAATACAGATAAAATAATAATCATTTTAAAGATTCATTGACCTGAAAGGAACTATGATAATTATATCAATTGAGAATGTGTTTCCTCTTCTCCCAAGTAATGCTGATATTTGATGACTGTTATATTCTTCCATCCTTAATTTCTGTTTTCAGAAATACCATCTGTGTTGTCATTGCACACACCACATTTGGCATCTTTTACTGCTTTCTGCTTAGAAGTCAGTGAGCTGAAAGGAGCTCAAACAGGCAATACAAAGATTCCAAGGACAGAGATTAGAAAAGCAAGGAAGACTAAAGGGGTGTTTGTGTGTTAGTGTGGGAGCAGGGGAATCTTCTTAGAACAGAGTTGGAGTTGCAGAACCTTTCACAGTGACACCACAAGTGCTGCACAGATGCTGTTATGCAGCAAGGTGAATCCAATAAAGCCAAGTTGCAACAGTAATGGCTGCATCACCCTAATAAATCCTAAGACCTTCAGACTCATACTCAGATAATGATGTTACAGCTACAGTTATGGTTTATTTATTTAACCAAGGGCAAAGTTGTTGAGACACAGTTTCATTTTCAAGAAAGGCCTGACAAGGCAGGTGGCAGTAATGGCACAGGACAAATGAACTTCTTCGCTAGCCAGTCAGTACAAAATAAAGCACAGCTCAGGAGGACAGAGTGTGTGCTCTTAAGAGGAAACATAAACCAATGAAATGAAATACCTACCAAGCATTAATAAACCCATTAGTGAACATTAATAAAATAAAAAGGCTCACTCCTTTACAGCCCCGGGAGTCAGCAGCTCCAGTCTCCGTGAACTATTTAGTGGGGCTGGAAGAATGATTTGAGGGGGAGAGCTGGGAAAAGAGTAAATCAGTAGGTACATTTTAGTTAATGGGCAGGGACTGAATATAGCTAAGGGCTGAATCAGCTGAAGTGAAGGTTGGAATGAGTCTATGAGGAAATTAATAATTCTGTATACAGAGAGGGGTTTCAATAGCATGCAGTAAATAACACCTAGAGACACACACTGAACAATGAGGATGAAACAAATCATTGGATAGCTGCAGTATCCTGAGTCACTGTCCTTCCTGCCTGAATGAGGTGGGGGTGAGGTAGAAAAAAAAGTCTGTAATTAAATACCATATCAGAATGAGAGAGTATCAAGGTTGCATGGTTCTTTATTTGGGGTTCTCGCCCCATTCTATTTGTCTTCCCAATCCTGATTGGATTTCCACCGTGTTAGACTTACTGATTTCTCTCTCCTTTATTTCACCTTGCCTATCTCCAGCCTCTCCTCTGTTGTTTTCAACTCTCACCACAGAGTTTGTGTCTCCTACCATCCAACTCAGGTACATCTTCTCCCTTCCAAATCCAGCTGCATGGAGCCCTAAGGGACTGTATCCATATTTCTGGATTACTCCTCCAACATCCCATCTATTCTCTGTTCAAGAGAGGGTCATACAAGAAATTGCACAGAACTGGTCTCATTCATTCAATGAATGAGTTCTGTTCGCCCCTGCACACCAACCTTTCATGATTCGTGTAGCAGAAAATAGGACAGTAATGATTTTACAAATAGAACATTTTTTTCTTGTATTCTTAAAGTGTTCAGTCAAACATTAAGTCTCAATACATTAAGAAGCAACATCTTGGCAGGGTTGCATTCTTTCTCCAATATGCTAGTAAAGACTATTGTGCCTCAAAAAGGGAATGTAAGAGACAAATCTGGGACCAATCTGGGTACCTGTAGAAGTTTTAAATAACAAGTCCTTGAAAAATAACTCAGGAAAAACAAAGAAAATGAGGGGGGGGGTGTTTTTATTTCTTTTTTGAATTTAGATTCTACAAAGAATTTCCAAATTTTTGTGTAAGAAGAAAAAAAGTATCACACGAAAATATGTCTTTATTTAAAAAACAAAAAAAAAGGAAACCATATCTGGTGGTGGTTTGGGTTTTTTTCTGAAAGAGTCAAAATAAATTATAAAAGGGTCCTTAAGATGAGACTTAAAAACATCTTCAAATTCTCTTTATATATTTTACAATGTTCTACTTAGTGAATACCATCTATTAGCAGGGGTTTTTTTTCTGTAGATACTGTTGATTTTTTTCACTTTTAATTCAACAGATTTTGTACATTGCCAGTGAATTTTCTGAACAGTAACTAAAAATAAATCATCTATAGATTTTCTAGTATCAAATATGTATCATTTCCAACCCTTAAAAGTTTTACTCAGTGGAATTATTTAAAATATATATCTTACTTCCACATTTTTCCATTATGTTCTCAATTAATTTTTTTTAAATTTACTGGATGATACAAACAGTAACATGCTATTATACCTACTAAATCGAGACTGGGTATAATTCACTGCAAATATTATTTTGTAACTTTGGGTTTTTTTAAAGTCTCATTTATATATGAGGTTATTTGTATTATAACAACATTCATTTGTTTTTATTCATAAATTCATAAAAATGCCATGAAATCTCTTAAGTCTGATTAAAAAAAAAAGAGGGGGAAAAAAAAACTAAAAAAGAGGGAATGAAACTAATATTGTGGTAGGGTATTTGAGTGACACATAACCAAACAGACCAGCATAAACTAGTCAGAAATCTGTTGATCATACAGTAAGCAACTTCAGGCCTCCTGGCTGAGTGACAGAGGCCCTGAATACAGCTGTGGTAAGTAGAGTTTCATTTCATAAATAGAATTATCAACATTGCCTGTATTTCTGCCTATAGTAATGTAAAATTCAAAGTGTGTATAAAATGACTTTGTATAACATACTCCATGTCTAATTGCCAAAAGCATGCTGCAAACCTTCTTAGTATGTAAAAATCACTGTTCCTTAGAATAAAAATAGGAAATAAAAATAATTAATTACTGAGAAAGTGGATATGATTCTCATTTTGCCTACATCAATGTAAATGAAATAGATATAGCTAGCATAAAAACCTTTATAAGAGAAGAGATATTCTCACTTATTTCAGTTGACATATATCACTGCAAGAGAAGCCTTCAAGAAAAGAAATGCTTTATTTATATACTTTTTCCAAATAAACTCTTGTTATAATTATTTGAATTATTTACAGAATTACTAGTTGTTACAAAGAGTCAATTTTTAGAAGTTAATATTTCAGCAGTTTCTTCATAAATTTCTATTCTTTGATTGCTTATATAAAACAAGTTTGTGAGTCTGTAACATTGGTTGAAACTCAAATTTATCTTGCTTTGTGAATTTAAATCTTTTGTCACTCACTTAAGCTGAAAAAATATAGAAATAAATTTGCTATACTACAGTGTTTATATCCAGCCATCTGTCTAACAAAAATATAGGAAGGCACATAAAACCAGACACGTATGTGAATCTATGTTAATCTCAGGAAATATTTTTAATAGCGCTTGTATTGTCCTCTGGGGCAAACAAAGGTATTTCCAAGGATCTTTACAGTGTTATGTTATCTGAAGATCTTTGTAATAAATCTACAGGCCTTTTAGCTAGATTTTGTGAGTTTAAGCTGAAGGAATGATTACAAAAAATCCCAACATACCCTGTTTAAATGTACAAGCCATGCAGACATCTAGGAAAAAGGTCACAGGATTTTTCTTGTTATAAATCCTTAGTAGCATATGTAACTTTGATAAATTGACTTTATTGAGACTTATATCCTACTTCAAGCTACTGACTTGCTGAAATCAGACAATCCATACAAGCCTTCCTGAACAGTTGGCCAGGAACTATGAGTTCCTAACTCATCTTTGTCTGCAGCGTATTGAATACACCTTCTCCAAGGAAAGCATTCTCTTCACCAGACCATGACATACTCTAAGAGATAACAGTTGCCCTCTTTTATTTCATTTAAACCAGAATTATAGAACTGAAACTAATGAAATCACAAAAATATGATATTTAACCTAGGTCAAAAGTAATGGCTCCAGAGGCAATCTTGGCTAAAACACTCAGCTTGTTAAAAACATTGGGTCGGGATTTTTTCTTTATTTGTTTGTTTCTATTTTTTTATGCCTGCATTTTCTTTTTCTTATGATTTTTTCCTATGAGTGCATATTGAAAAATAAAAGGCATTCTAGGAGCAGAACCTCTCCCAGCTGAGGTGTTAATAAGGAGAATTATGACTAATCTCTACATTTATATTGCTAGGTCTTATAAAACAATTTCTTTTTTGTAGTTAAAAGGCTGTTAGTTCTCCATGCCATGTTAATGAATATTTTTTTGTTTGTATTAATCTATATTAAGTATGGTCATAAGGTGTATCTCATTTACATTTAGCTGGTGAATGTTTGGTATCTAAGCTAAGCCAATGGATTATTTTTATGATTAAAATCTTATGATTTATTGATCACAGTGATCCACTTCCATGGGCTCCAGGAAGAACCTGGATGGTGTTTATACTATTAATATCCTGTTTCTACAACTAAAACTGCTTAATGTAACACACCAGTGTAACCAGTATTTACTTGGTGTTCTGGGTGGGAACTCATTACCTTTTCATTAAATGGGCTGTTTCTAGTAGAAATGTATTTTCAGATACATTGTAGGATCATTTGTTTTATATTTGTGTTATATTGACAATTCTCTGTAATCAGATAACCACCCAGGTATTTTCTCATTTCCAGCTCTGCTACTACTCTCTAAAGGCATGACCATGCCTCTGCACTATTAATTTTTATCTCATTTTTGTCTCGAACCATGAGAAACATCTAATTCTCATGCTATGGTATCTTAATGCTCTTCACCAGAGAAAGAACTTTATAACCATACTGACTGTTTTTTCGTGTGTGTGTTTTTCAAAAATTATTCTCATTCTCTCTGATCTGAGTTAAGCTTGATCCTCTTCGCCACATTAAAAAAGTTAAATTTAACTGAAAATGTGATCATCCAGCAGTTTTATCTTCCATATCCATCTCAATAAGAAGGAACCTTTAGTTAATGAAATCTTTTTTCATTTTTATTTATGACACCTGATGTGTTTTCTAACAGACACTTTGAGATATTTCAATATATTCCCAGGCTCTGCTTTTCTCCCAGTATATCTGGCTTATTCCTTCTCTTTTAAGTTTTGTACACTTTCATAAGACTTTGTATGACTTGCTACATAATTCCAGAACGTGACCTTCATCATGCAAACTTTGTGTTGAAGTACGATTTTAAATTAATCCAGGAGCTACAGGAATTAAAAGTTTAAATTTTATCAAAGATAGGATGCATAGCCAACATCTGTCAGCCAAATGCTAGTGGAAATTCCCTAATAACTGAGATAGAACTGCATATTAGTGATAAAGTTAACCTATAACTCTTTAGGATTAAGACATTTCTTTTAGTGCATATACTGCAACTCTAGTGAGAGTAATATACACTGCTGCTGTTGGCTGTAGTGGTGATTAGTGTCACACTAGTAAGTCTATACATATTTATAGATTAATAACATAGAAAGAAATCTGACTTCAGTGAGACCTACACTTCACACACACACAAATTAATCTTTCCATGGATTCTTGGAAGCAATACTTTTCAGTGTATAACATAGTATAGTTAAAACTTAGGGTATTTCCAGAGGAGAACAGGGGGTGGAAAATAACCACATGAAATGAAATATTATATTTTAAAAGACATGTATGTGCCCTGTATTGATGATGAAAAGGAACTCTTCTGCTTTTATTGAGTATTTCGATGACTTTTTCATACTGTTGCAGTTCTGAAAGTCATTTCGGTACCAACAAGAATTAATACCATTTGCTTTGCTCATCACCTGCTTTTATTACTATTTCAATTAAATCTGATGAGATGATTAAAGAACCAATCTGTTGTCATGCCAGAAGGAGAAGAACTGGTTTTAATACATGTGTAGGATTTTTTTCTTTTTGTCGTGGTATTCTTTTACCTTTAAGAATGTTTTTTGGTCAATCTATCATAGCATATCGTGCGTGATGCTACAGTTCAAAGTACATATTATTGTTCATCATGTGTTCATTATCTTCTTTTAAGGATTTTTTTCAGAGACCAAATTTCTCGTAATTCCTATCAAAGTCAACACAAATTCACTCATTAACTTTAATAGCTATTAGGAGGGGTACACAATTCATGCTAAGTGTGATCTGTTTTTTTCTTTTTTCATCCTTATGGATCTTTCTAAGTCTAAGAATCATCTTGTTTACCAGTAGATATTTAAAAGTTAGAGATCTAGCCTGAGTCAAGAATATAGAGCTGTATTCAGAGTTATATATTCTGTCATATCCATAGACTACAATTACAGTTTTGGGGACTTGCTGATTTCTGTTAGACATTTAATTTATTCCCACAATATCCTCTATCGTCTCCACTGCATTGTAAGATAATATGAATAACTAGCCCACATATAAACATCTACCTTCAAGATGAATTTGGTGAAATGAATTACATTTGTCAATATGTAATTTCTGTCTAGAAAACTTAATAAAGCATTTATTATAAACAGTATTACAGGGTATGATAAAATATTTCATATCCTTTTATTCTTATAGCTTTAAAAAAAGTGGTAGCATATTGCTTATTATTTAATGATAAGAAAATAAACTAAATAGTAAACGTGATAAAAAGTAAACAGACAATTTTCCAACATAGCAATAATTCTTCCTTAGGCAAAAGTCAGTTTTAGACAAAGCATAGCATATTTAATAAAGCATAGCAAATGAGGCAGTTTGAAACTAATTTCAGAAATATTTGGTTTTCTCTATTTTATAGTAGTCCTATAATAATTAAGTTGACAGTTTATTAAAATGCATGTAATGCTACAAAATTTAATCATTTGTTTAATACTATTATACAGGTGTTCACTCAAGTAAAATTAAAAAAAATGTTTATAAATATGTATACTACTGAGTGTAAACATATAAATATCTGTCGTGGTTTAGCCTGGCAGGCAGCTAAACACCACACAGCCACTCGCTCACCCCCCCAGCCCCCCAGTGAGGTGGGGGAGAGAATCAGAAGGGCAAAAGTATGAAAACTAATGGGTTGAGATAAGAACAGTTTAATAACTGAAATAAAATAATAACAATAACAATAACAACAACAACAACAACAATAATAATGTAATGAAAAGGAAAACAATCAAAGAGAGAGAGGGAAAGAAAACAAGACAAAACAAGTGATGCACCCGCTCATCACCCGCTGACCAATGCCCAGCCAGTCTCCAAGCAGCAATCGCTCCCCCTGGCCAGCTCTCCACTGTTAATATACTGAGCATGACGTCATATGGTATGGAATAGCCCTTTGGCCAGTTGAATCAACTGTTTTAGCTGTGTCCCCTCCCCTCCCACCTTCTTGTGCACCTGGCAGAGCATGGGAAGCTGGAAAAGTCCTTGCTAGTGTAAGCACTACTTAGCAACAACTAAAACATCAGTGTGTTATCAACATTATTCTCATCCTAAGTCCAAAACACAGCACTATACCAGCTACTAGGAAGAAAATTAACTCTATGCCATCCGAAACCAGGACAGTGTCATAGAATACCAAATTGTAGAATGGTTTAGGTTGGAAAGGATCTTTAAAGATCATCTACTCCATACTGTCTGCAATGGGCAGGGGCATCTTCCAATAGATCAGGTTGCTTAAAGCCCTGTCCAGCCTCACCTTGAACACTTCCAGGGATGGGACATCTTCAGCTTCTCTGGGTAACCTCTGGGCAATATCTAATCTAAGCCCACCCTCTTTTAGTTTAAAACCATTACCCCTAGCCATACCACTACAGGCCTTGGTAAAAAGTCTTTCTCCATCTTTCTTATAAACCCCCCTTAAATACTAAAAAGTCATTGTGAATTCCACCATACCATGATCACTGTGGCCCAGGCTGCCATCCGTCTTGTCCTCTCTAATTAGTTCATCCATGTTGGTGAGCAATAGGTCTAGTAATGCTTCTGCTCTGGCTGGGCTGTCTATCACCTGGATTAAGAAATTATCCTCAATGCACTTCAAGAGTCTCCTGGACTGCTTACACCCTGCTGTGCAACTTTTCCAGTAAATGTCAGGGTGATTGAGGTCCCTCAGCAGGATCAGAGCCTGGGAGCGTGATGCATGCTGTAGTTGAAGTAAGAACGTTTCATCAACAGGCTCCCTTTGGTCAGGCAGCCTGTAGTAAACACCGACCACAAGGTTTCCTTTGTTGGCTTGGCTCCTAGTTTTTACCTGTAAGGTCTCATTGGTTTTCAAAGACAGTTCTGTGCAATTTATTCTTTTACATGGAGGACACCAACTTCCCCTCCATCCCTCCTTCCTTGCCTGTCCCTCCTGGACAGTTTATATTCATTGATTACAGTGCTGCTGTCGTGTGATTCATCCCACCACATTTCAGTGATAGTGATTAGATCATAGCTTTCTAGCTGCACAGTGGCTTCCAGCTTCTCCTGTTTGTTATGCATGCTACGTGCATGCATTGGTGTAGAGGCACTTCAGCTAAGCTATCCACCATATCACCTTTTCAGGTAAATGCATCATAATTCTTTTGAGGCATTTCACAGGTTTTTTTATGTCAGTTCCTAATACATCAGCAGCCCCTGGCTCTTCTCTGTTGCTTAAAACTCCATCCCCTTCACCTGCTACATTTAGTTTAAAGCTCTTCATGTAAGTCTGGTCAGTTACTTGGTCAGGTGAATCCCATCAGCTCCCAACAGACCTGGCTTCTCAAAGGTAGATCCATGAAGCCAAAACCTTAAGAATGGCATCAGCCATGCAGCCAGGTATTCACCTATTCAATTAATCTCCTCTGTCCTAAATTATACACTTTTATATATATGTTTTTATATATTCTTTATTTATATTTATAAATATATTTTTAATAGATGAACTATAATAACTAATGTACATTAGTTTCAGAATGTTATCCTCAAAACAGACATACAACATACTGAACAACAGTTAGCTATCAGTACTGAATATCTTTTAAAAAAAAAGAGTTTATCTTCTAAGCTGAATGTCATTTATCGATGAAGGTCGGAATTAGTCTCATGAGCACACAGAAACAAATTGGTTGTCTTGTATGTGTGCAACTGTAAATGTATACTCAGATCTCATTAACATTTCACTTCTTGTTTACCCAGAAAATTTACACCAGCTGGTGTAAATAATCTTTCATGTATTACTACAGTAAGAAATCTGTTCTATAAGGAATCATGAGAAAACAGTAAGGAAACTGAATAAAGCCTGAGAAAGTTAAGAGGTTAAATAGAAGTGCAGATTATATAAACCACTGAATTCATCAGAATCAGTGATTCATCAGAGGACAACGGTGGAACTAAAGATGGATTTTTTTTTTTAATGTTTTTTTTTTTTCCCTGACCTTATTGGTCAAAGCTTACTTTGATTGATCTTACTTACTCCAGAAATGGCTTTGTTAATAGACACTTTCATAGCTGTCAAGGACCAACAAGACATACTGATTTTTAAACTGAAATATTAAAAAGAAAGGGAAAGAAAAAGAGGTTAGCTAATCATAGGTACAAAGAAATAAGAAGGAGGGCATCAACTGTCCACTGAAATGGAGAAGATGTCTCTCCTAAAGTTTAATTGCAAAGGTGTATCTTTTTTATTATTATATGCTAAAGAGAGAAAGATTTTTTTTGCTTTAGTTCAGTTAAGAGTTTGAAATTAATTCTGCAGTTAAAATATTTTTATGCTGTGTGACTATATGCTTGCACTTTTCCATCAATGAAAAACATTCAAGAATTCATGCAGTTATTTTGAACTCTATCAGAGTTCAGTAGATTTGAAGCTTTCATGCAATTCTCTTTATATGATTTGCAGTGGATTTCCAGAGGATTACACTACCTTTTAGAAACTGTAGGTCTAACTTTTTGAAGAGAAAAAACTTGTCACACCTATGCACACACTAGAAGTCACACAATGCATTGCACAAAGTAGTAAATATCTATTTGTAGTAGAAAGAATTTTGTATAAATAACAGTACAAGAGCTGGAGCTGTACAGTCAAGGTAACATTTTGTCATGATATAAGGATCATCACAAAAAGTCTGCCAGATTTCCTTCTCAAAAAAGATACTGTGTATCTGCCAACTGACAGACTAGCAAGGGAAACTTTCAAAATCCCAGCCTATATTTCAGCTGCTAAATTCATCCTCTCCCTGGTCTGATTTCTGGATTTCAGACCAAGAAATGCAGACTGATTTATAGATCTAACTTCAAGTTTCAAATAGCATTAATGTTTATAAATGGTCGAATACTTCAGTGCCCCACTTCAGCACCATATGCTGGCTATCTGATCATCCACACTGCATAAATAATAATTTTATCCTGAGTGATCATCTGGAGTAAGGTCATCCCCTGACATTGATAGACCTCTACTGTGCAAAGAATACAGCTGCAAAGATCTGCATTTTGATTCCCTGTGTGCTTCAAAAACAGGAGCTGAAATAGTCATGGAAATATAGAGATTGCTATGTCAGAGGAGAACACCTATCTGCCTAACCCAGAGAAACATTAAAAAAATTTTGTGGGTTTTTTTTTTTTTTTTAAGAAGGGGGAAGAGTAGTTTTCTCTGAACAAATATTAGTGTTTTGGAAAAAAAAAATTCCAAAAGACACAAATATAAAAACCTCTATTTAACTGTTAAAGAGCATTAAATTTATTATGTGAGTATTCTTGTCTTGACAACCACCCTGCATAACTTTCAGATATAGGCTGAATGATTTGCTTCTGTATTGGGTTACGTAGCAAGATTTTGGTAGTGGGAGGGTTACAGGGGTGGCTTCTGTGAGAAGATACCAGAAGCTGCTCCCATGTCTGATAGAGCCAGTGCCAGACAGCTTCAAGAAGGACCTGCCACTGGCCAAGGCTGAGCCAACCAGTGATGGTGGTAGTGCCTCTGTGATGACATATTTAAGAAAGGGTAAAAACTGCTGTGCAACAGCAGCTGAGAGAGAAGAGTAAGAATATGTGAGGGAAACAACTCTGCAGACACCAAGGTCAGTGAACAAGGAAGAGGAGGAGGTGCTCTGCCAGGCAGAGGTTCACCCACAGCCCATGGTGAAGACCATGGTGAAGAAGGTTGTCCCCCTGCAGCCCATGGACTTCCATGGTAGAGCAGATATCCACCCAGCAGCCCATGGAAGACCCCATACCAAAGAAGATGGATGTGCCCAAAGGAGACTGTGACCCTGTGGAAAGCCTGCACTGGAGCAGGCTTGTGGCAGGACCTGTGGCCTGTGGAGAGAAGCCCACACTGGAGCAGGTTTTCTGGCATGACTTGTGGCCCTGTGGGGGACCCATGCTGGAGCAGTCCATTCCTGAAAGACTGCACCCTGTGGTAAAGACCCATGTTGGAGCTGTTCTTGAAGAACTGTATCCTGGAGGGACCCCACACTGAGCAGAGGAAGAGAGGGCAGAGGAAGGAGAGGCAGAGATGAAGTGTTTCAAACGGACCACAACCTGATTCCTCATCTCCCTGCACCACTGCAAGGGGAGAAGGTAGAGAAATCAGGAGTGAAGTTAAGCCTGGGAAGAAGGGATGGATGCGGTGAAGATGTTTTAAGATTTGGTCTTATTCCTCATTATCCTTTCTGATTTGATTGGCAATAAATTAAATTAATTCCCCCAAGTCAAGTCTGTTTTGCCTGTGACAGTAATTGGTGAGTGATCTCCCTGTCCTCATCTCAACCCATGAGCCTTTTGTTACATTTTCTTCCCCCTGTCCAGTTTAGGAGGGGGAGTGATAGAGAACCTTGGTGGGAACATGGCGGCCAGCCAAGGTCAACCCACCATAGCTTCTTACACTAGCAAGCAATTTTCATTTATCTAGGCTCTACTCCTATATCTTGTAACAGGTGCCCATTTTAGACATTACTACTTTTTTGCTGATCACAAAACAGAACCATATTTAAATAGTCCTGTCAGTGGGAGGTCTGCATTTCCTGTTACTTTCTTTTATTTAGGTACAATAGTGGCAGTGATACCTGCGATTCATACAGGCTCTTGGAAACATTTTATATTTTGTAACATCTTATTAAAGACAGACAACATGGGTTCACTAAGGGCAAATCATGCCTGACTAATCTAGAGCCCTTCTACTATGGAGTGATTACATTAGCGAACAAGGGAAGAGCTATGGATCTCATCGACCTGGAATTCTGTAAGGCCTTTGATATGGCTCCCCACAACATTCTTGCCACTAAATTGGAGAGGTATGGGTTTGATGGATGGACTGTTAGCTGGATAAGGAACTGTCTGTATGGCTGCATCCAAAGAGCTACAGTCAATGGCTCAATGTCCAAATGGAAACCAATAACGGGTGGTGTCCCTCAGGGGTCTGTACTGGGACCAACGCTATGTAATATCTTCATTACTGACATAGACAGTGGGATTGAGTGCATCCTCAACAAGTTTGCAGATGACACCAAGCTGAGTGGTGCAGTTGATTTGCTAGAAGGAAGGGGTGCCATACAGAGCGACCGTGACAGGCTTGAGGAGTGGGCCCATGTGAACATCATGAAGTTCAACAAGGCCAAGTGCAAGGTCCTGCACCTGGATCAGGTGCACCTGGACAATCACCAGTATCAGTACAGACTGGAGGATGAATTGATTGAGAACAGCCCTGTGAAGAAGGATCTTGGGGATACCAGTGGATGAAAAACTGGACATGAGCCAGCAATGTGAGCTTGCAGCCCAGAAGGCCAATTGTATCCTGGGCTGCATCAAAAGAGGTGTGACCAGCAGGTCAAAGGAGGTGATTCTCCCTCTCTTTTCTGCTCTTGTGAGACCCCACCTGGAGTTCTGCATCCAGCTCTGAGCCCACAGCACAAGAAAGATGTGGACCTGTTAGAGCGGGTTCAGAGGAGGACCGTGAAAATGATCAGAGGGCTGGAACACCTCTCCTTTGAAGAAAGGCTGAGAGAGTGGGGGTTGTTCAGCCTGGAGAAGGCTTTGGGGAGAACTTATTGTGGCCTCTCTAATATTTAAAGGGGGCTCATAAGAAAGATGGAGAGACACTTTTTTACTGAGGCCTGTAGTGATATGGCAAGGGGTAAGAGTTTTCAACTGAAAGAGAGTAGGTTTAGATTAGATTGCCCAAAGGTTACCCAGAGAAGTTGAGGATGCCCCATTCCTGGAAGTTCTCAAGGTGAGGTTGGTCGGGGCTTTGAGCAACCTGATCTGTTGGAAGATGTCCCTGCCCATTGCAGGCGGTGTGGACTAGGCGATCTTTAAACATGTCTTCCAACCCAAATCATTCTTTGATTCTATGATTCCATATTTAAGAAACATAATGAAAACACTGTAAAATACCACACTTTCAGCATTAGCCCAATGGTTCCATAATTGCCACTCTAAATGCAATGGATTCATTGCATTCATACTTTTACTAACCATAACTCTTTCTTCTGTCATAATAAAGGTTTAATTTTCCCCAGGTGAGCATTACAGAGATTTTTCTCTGACCCTTTCATCCTTTGATCTTGGCAAAGGTTTCAGAGAAGGCTGCCCTCAGCTTTTCAGTGCTTAGGTTATAACTAAAATGTGTATGGAAGGCAATTTTTCATTAAAAGAAGGTACTGTGATGGCACAATGAAAAAAGTTATCTAAGTTAACACATTGTGGAAAATGTGACTCTAAAATACACATCTGTCTGTATTCTTCAGCTACTAAGTAAAATCACGGAAATTTCATGAGAGTGCAGTGGAATAAGGTAGATAGGCAAAAATTCTGTGAAAAGGTATGGATATAGTAAAAATACTTGCACACACATCCAAAAGAAGAAAAACACATATAATCTAAACTGGGGAAATTTAATTTATTTACTGTAGAGAATACAATTTCTGGAAAATTACTGAAATATTTCATGATATCAGAACTTAAACAGACCTGTTTAGAAAGCTTACACAGCTACTTTTTTTCCACAACTGTGGAATTCCTGTGTCAGAATGAGAAGTTTTATGAGTCAGTCTACTTCTTTCTTTTTCTTCTGTTTATTAAATGGCTTTTTCATTATTAATGTAAAGAAAATTACATGAGGAGTTACTGAAAAATTGGCCACATGATCCTAGGCACACCTATTCATAATGAAGGTCTTTGCTGGATTAGTACTGCCTCTAGCCATCTGTCTACCAGTCAACAGGCTGGTTGCCTATCCTGTGTGAGTATGTAGTGCAAATTCTCTACAATTTACATCTGCTGCTTTTGCCAGACTTAGTAAACAGCCCATGACAGATGCTGCAAAAATCAGCATCTGCTTAGTTCCCAGATCTCTCTTACTGCTCTTTCTCAGCCAAAACAAGGAGGGAGATATGAGGAAACTTGATTTTATATGCCTATTGCATGTGCATGCTTACTAACAGAAAATCCAAAGGAAAATATTGCTGAGCACTTAATCTTTATTACGTTTGCTGTTAGCCAATTTCTTTGCCTCTTCTCATTTTTTGTGATATGCTTTAAATACTGTTAGTAGTCTCAGTAAGAAAAAGTCAAGATAGGAGACCTGAACAACATTTCAGGATAGAACTGGCAGTATGTTTAAATTATCGAATGTGCTAACTATTAAAAATGACTGTTTAAACTTCAACTACAGAAGTAGATTTCCACTGTTCTAAGTATTGAAAGAGATCAGTTCAAACCTGAAAATTGAACCAGACCCTGTTAATTTTAACAAGTCAATATTTCCACTCATTCAATTGAATGTGCTGTCTATGCCTACTTCTGAGCATGAGCAGTTAGTAAATTGTACACAAACAATTTAATAGAAAGCTTAAAAGGTGGATATTTCTACACATTTCTAAGATCTGGCTTTTATTTCTGAGAGGAGCTGGGAAGAGAATATTTTTTACGGTTCATCTGTTTCATCACCTATCATCTACTGTTCCAGTGTCATTAAAAAAACGAACAAAAAACCACACTAAAGCAGTAAGAGTTAAGGTCTTGCTTTTGGGGGATTTTATTGAAGTTTTTCCACCAGTGGTTAGTTAATGCAGCTGCTCTGGTAGTCAGGGTGGCAAGAGTGCATACTGGAAACAGGCATTTTGTCATTATGTCTTGTAGTACTTCTCTGAGTGGGATTATGCAGAAAGACAGTAGTAAATTTTTAAAAAAATAGTAATATTTAAGAACCCTCACTGGTAAATTAAAAGCAAACAAACTCACCTGATGATTGTTTCCAGATGGACAATGAGATATATCTGGGATTACTAAACGAGTAAAACAAGCTCCACTTATTCCTATTGGATATTCTTCTTGCAGTAGTCCACCAGAGTTTCTATAGTGTTAAAAAGTATTTAGAAAGAAGTATTTAGAAAACTGGTAAAACACAAAAATTTCAAGTTAAACTATCGCTTTGGATGGATGGAGTCACCAGCAAAGCCTGAGTAACAGGGTGCAGTAGCCTGATGATCACTGCACAGGGAAATCTATGGATGTCTCAGTTGGATAAATTTCTGCTAGCAGATAAAGTGTTGTTATTTTAGATGCCCCAGAGTATCCAGCCTGGCCTCTGTCTGCCACTTCAGAAAGTCAGGGGCCTTGCATCATAGTTAGTAACCTGACATGGAAGTCTCAAATAGTCTAAAGCATCTGAAAAGAAACTAGACGTCTAAGTTTGGAGAATTGTATCACTTCCAGAAAGACAGATTCTTCTCTTTGTTTATTATCATGAGATGTACTTATTGTCTGCAGAATGTAGTAGAAAACACTCAAACTCCATAACACTTCTCTTACTAATAGAAAAAGATTGCAGTCCCCAAGGTAACTTTAAAGCATTTTTATAGTAATTTATACAGTACTGTAGTAATTCCTATATTACAATGATGCTTAACGGGTTATAGTTATAGAATATCAATCTAATCTAAAATGCATTATGTATGTACCCTAAACAGGCTGTCAGTACCGTTATACAACAGATGTCATGATCTTTCCTGTTACTAATTGTTTAAAAGGATTAATATTTTCCTGTTTGTTTCCTGTGGCCACAGTATGTGCAGATTGCAACTCTTAGCATTTCTTCAATTGAGAAGGAGTTACTGTTTCCTGAATTATGTATGTATGTTCTTTCTACCTATGGAAATTTTAAGATAACAAAACAGCCGTACTTCTTAGCACCCATGATAACACCACATATTGGTTACCCTAGCAGAACTCCCTGGAAACGTATTCAGAATTTTAGAGCAATAGATTTTGTGAATTACATTAGGCTCAGCTCTCAGCCAACACCCCCCAATTACCTCTTATGGATGGTGCTTTACCTTCAAATGAACCCTGTGAAGCCACTAGGAAAAAGAAAGTAGAAACTTAAGGTATCAATTATCCAGCACTACAAAGTGCTTAAATGCAACTTTAATACCTAGATAGATCATTTAGATCTGAAATTTAAAGCACAGTGTGCCCAATTTAAGCAAAATATACTATAGATTGGGAAGAAAAGGCACTGCAGATGATATTGAATGGTCAGAGATTTAGATTAGAAATAAAAGACATACTTAAAAGATAGAGGACTGTAAGTTTCTGCAGGTGGAAGTGCCTTTTCAAAGACAAATATTCTGGAAGAAATGAAGACACTTAAAAGCCCTATATGTGGGCAGATGTATGGCTACATATCACAAGACTTTAGCAGAACAGAGTAATTGAAGAAGCTGGATTATTCCCTTCCTCAAATTCATTAGCTCGTCCGGGTACTGGGTACTACTGTCAGTAGACACCAAGAAATATGTGAAAAATCCTCAGAACAAGAGCAGAGCTACTCTTAAAGTTCTTCTGCAGCCTCAGGGAAGCAGCAGCCTTGTATCCTCTGCTCTTCTGCATTGCTATTATATTCAAGATGGCCACAGGCATTTTCTAACTGAACTGTTCCCCTTCCTCACTGTGCATGGCTATGCTGAGCAGTGTTAGTAAGCTTCCAGCTCTTCAGAGGAAGAGGGAGGATCTAACCCCACCTGAAAGGCTACACTAGTCCTTTGTTCCAGCGCTATCTTGTTCTCCGTTAACTGCAAAACAGCAATTATTTTTGTGAATGTTTTAAATCACATATTCATGTGACTGAAAATCTTGTGTGTTTATATTTTTTTGGAAATACTTCAGAGCAAAGTGAGTTAATATGCCACAGTAGATACATGTACTAAGTAAAAGCAGTGAAAGAAGAGGTGAAAAGTAAAGCTATTATCTCCACCTGAAGATAGTCACTTGTGTGTAAAGGAACAGAAAATCTGAATGTTCTTTGCATGAACCTTGGCTAAATGCAACCACTATTAATTGAGCTCTGCTTCTTTTATCAGGGGTATATTAAACATAATAGAATACAGAGGGCAGTGCACTAAAAAAAGGTATGTATTTTCTGTCCAGATAGATCTCAGTAGGTCACCATTTTATATTTACTCTCTTTTCCTCTGCTGCACAAATTTTACTTTTGGAAAGAGATCTTCTGCATTGCTCACACAGTGTTTCTATCCCTTTAATGGCACATTTTATAATGTTTTCAGCCCTTATGTTTTCTTCTTTCTCAAGAGGATAAGACTCTAGGCACCAAGCACTATACTATCCTTTCACACCATCTTCACTAGGTAAAACTTTACTAGGTAGACTTTAACACCGGCAGAGAAAATTCCTAGTGCATTCAAAAAGTCTTAGCAAAATAAAATATGATTAAGTTTCATTAATGTAAGGATAATATATTTTACATATGAATTCTTGGACTGTATTGTCCTTGCAGGTACTCCCCGTTTAGTGAGCTTGCTACTTACAAGAGATTTGACAGGAAACTGTAAAAGAATCACTCATGATAGGACACTTACTGTCATTTGAAAGATCATTTTTGGAAGGTGTCAAAAGAGAAGTACACATTTATTTGTATATGAAAGAATGGAAATTCCAAGTGAATTTGACCCTGAGTATAGCACAGATCCAGGTCAGTATTGTTAACTGGAGTATGCATAAAAGCAAAATGATAATTCTTTTATTTTATTTGTTTATCTATTTATGAATATTTTTGTATTTTGGGAATTTCTAAAGAAAAGTAGCTTACAGTATGAAACACAGTATCTTATATAAGTGTTAAGAATTTCACAGCATTAGGTTTGTGTGTGTTTATGTTTGGGTAAATTTTAGTTATTGTTTGAAATTTCTTTTAAAAAAAGTATATTCTGGAGAGGTTTTTACATAGAATATTTCAACAGAAGATTGCTATTTGACCAGAAACCTAGCTGTGTTTCCAGTGCCCTCCAAATGTTGCTAGTTTAGCTTAGATTTATTCACTGTAAGTGGCTTTGATCAGAATTGAAATACTAATGAAAAATAGAAATCAGGATTCATGATTTCATTAGTCAGAGGAAAAGGAACATTCTTGAACCTGACATTAAAATTAGGTTCTCCGGTCAGTTGACCAACAGATGTTGTTTTGTAAGGTGTAGATACTTCAGTGATATCAGCATTGATGACCTAGTTTCTCTCAAACTCACTTTTTTATATTGCCATATTGGTGGTTATTATTTCAGATATTCTTGGATGGTACTAATAGTATTGTACTTAATATCACAGAGGTTTTTATGGAAGTCAAATGAAACTGGCCATGAATTGAAAAATACTGGGAAAAATATATTATTATTTCATATTCAAACACATTCCGTTTCTAAATATATACATCAGAAATATATTATTTATTAAATAACAATTTAAATTTAGCAAATCAAAGAAGGCTAAGCATTTTTTTGTTCTTTAAACTGCTAAATATCCTTAAATCACTGAAGTATTTGGGGACAAAGTTATAGAAAAATGAAGATAAAAATAATGGAATACCACTTTAAGAAGCATTAGATTGGAGGACTGATTTTTATAAATGGCTCTTTATCTTTTTTCCCACAAAAGAGGTTAGTAGGGAAGCCATTTATGTAACAAGAAGTAATGTACAGTTTTAACACAGAAAATGATCAAGAGATAGGAGACCAAATGGAATAAACAGAGTAACTAGCCAAGAGATAAAATTTTAAAATTGATCACAGTCATATGGATCAGTTAAAACTAAAGAAGACTATAAAAAAGTTTTAAAGACCTGAAGGAAATAAAGTTGAATTAAGAACTTATTATCTAGTTAAATATAATCTATATATGAGGTAAAGTATATTGACAGATATAATTTTTAATTACTGAGCTTAAATTCATTAAGTTGGCTCAGAAAAAAAAATTGGTCAGAATAGCAGAAATCTGTCTTAGGCATGCAGCAATATTCAAACACTTGAACATGCTTCTAATGGTTAAAAAAAATAAAGCTTTGTATTAGGTTTGTGTGGCAAGGGTTTGGTAGCATGGGGGCTACAGGGGTGGCTTCTGTGAGAAGCTCCTAGAAGCCTCCCCCATCTCTGACAGAGCCAATGCCAGCCGGCTCCAAGACGGACCCACCATTGGCCAAGGCTGAGCCCATCAGCAATGGAGGTAGCACCTCTGGGATAAAGTATTTAAGAAGGGGGAACAAAAAAACCCTGTGCAATTGCAGCTGGAGAGAGGAGTGAGAATATGTGAGAGGAACAACTCTGCAGACACCAAGGACAGGGAAGAAGGAGGGGGAGGGAGAGAGGCGCCAGAGCGGAGATTCCCCTGCAGCCTGTGGTGAAGACCATGGTGAGGCAGGCTGTCCCCCTGCAGCCCATGGAGGTTAATGGTGGAGCAGATATCCACCTGCAGCCCATGGAGGACCCCACGCTGGAGCAGGTAGATGCCCAAAGGAGCAGGCTCTTG
This sequence comes from Fregata magnificens, assembly GCA_013389945.1. Classification (NCBI taxonomy): domain Eukaryota; kingdom Metazoa; phylum Chordata; class Aves; order Suliformes; family Fregatidae; genus Fregata; species Fregata magnificens. The sequence continues at coordinate 21,389 of WAAD01006590.1, forward strand.
GAAGGAGAGATGACCCCACACTGGAGCAGGTTTTCTGGCAGGACTTGTGATCCTGAGGGGGACCCACACTGGAGCAGTGTGTTCCTCAAGCTGCACCCTGTGGAAGGGACCCATGCTGGAGCAGTTTGTGAAGAACTGCAGCCCGTGGGAAGGACCCACGTTGGAGAAGTTCGTGGAGGACTGTCTCCCATGGGAGGGACCCCACGCTGGAGCAGGGGAAGAATGTGAGGAGTCCTCCCCCTGAGGAGGACGGAGCAGCACAAACAATGTGTGATGAACTGACCACAACCCCCATTCCCCATCCCCCTGCACCGCTCGGCAGGAGGAGGTAGAGAATAATTGGGAGTGAAGTTAAGCCTGGGAAGAAGGGAGGTGTGGGGGAAGTGTTTTAAGACTTGGTTTTATTTCTCATTCCCCTACTCTGATTGGATTGTTAATAAATTAAGCTAATTTCTCCAGGTTGAGTCTGTTTTGCCTGTGATGGTAACTGCTGAGTGATCTCTCCCTGTCCTTATCTCGACCATGAGCCTTTCATTATATTTTTCCTCCCCTGCCCAGCTGAGGAGGGGGAGTGATAGAGCAGCTTTGGTGGGTACCTGGCATCCAGCTAGGGTCAACCCACCACAAGCTTATTGAATTGTCTCCACAATTATACATTCTGTAACACAGTCTATTAAGGGTTTTCATCATATGGGGATCACGCGTATATTAGAGCATGAACCTTAGTATTTAAATTTTAAGAGACAGTTCAGAGTAACTGATCAGGCAAAATGTGGAGCTGGGGTGGGGAGAAGCTCGGATAACAAGACCTGGGCTTGTGTTCACAGAATCACAGAATGGTTGAGGTTGGAAGATACCTCTGGAGGTCACCTGGTCCAAATCCCCTGCTCAAGCAGGGCCACCTATAGCCAGTTGTCCAGGACCACATCCAGATGGCTTTTGAATATCTCCAAGAATGGAGACTCCACAACCTCCCTGGGCAACATGTTCTTTCAAGGCAGCTCTTTGTTCCAGGATTCAATTCAAGCAATCAGTCTGGAGTTCCTCCTGTGGACTCTAAGGGCTTTTCACAACTTCTGAGACCAAATTACATATTCACACTCCTCTCAGCAGGCTGTTAAACCTGCCTGACTTGCTAGATAAAACATGGGCCCCTGACTTTCCATATTGTTTATTTGTTAACTCTTTTCTTGGTCCTGTTCGGCCTCCTCTAACTAAAACAAAGTGCAGGTGTTATTCTGCGGAAAGTTCTTCAGAGGACCAGCTCCCAGAAGGCACTGTGAACAAGAACACACCTGGATGCTTCTCTCTATCCTATGAAATCCTCCAGTACTTGTCCTTGATCTTGTACCCTCAAGGACAACTGTGGACGCTTATGCCACATGCTAGAGTGTGCAATATATCCCTCAGGTTCATGCTGCAGAAACACTCCTCTGGTGGATTGCAAAAAAAAAAAAAAAAAAAGCCATTACAACCTTTCAAACATGTTGAACAGGTACAAAAATGGAAAAAAATAGTCAAGTTGTCCTAGAGATTGGGGTCCACTTGGGACTCTGAGGAAACTGAGTCCCAGGTCCTATACAGTGTGTATGCAAGCTGTCAGTTTTAGAAGGGATTACCCCCAAGAAATCTGGCTGTAGGCTAGTCTATACCCTTGGCTTCAAGACTGTATAGTGGTATATAGACAAAGCAAGTAATTCCCCATTTTGTAACACCAGTTTGGATCTCGAAATTTTGCAGCTCCACCCAAAATATTTTATTCTTCATTTCATTGCCTGCTATTCTTGGTTAGGTCATATGTAGACAGCCTGTTTAATCTGCACTGTTGTGAAGACATACTTATAGGCATAGTGAATTGGATGATTTACCTAAGACCACATAGGATGACAGAACTGGGAATCAAATCCATGTCTCCAAAGCTCCAAATTTCCCCTATTACCCATTCTTTGTATCTAAATAAAAAGACTGAGAAAAGATTAATTCCTTGAAAGAGAAATAAAGAGTACAAAATGTAACTCAGATGTCATGCACAGTTTCTGAAATAAAAACAGTGGAATCATAATAACTTGTGTTCCCAACAGCTCTCCCAAAAAATTCTCCTCTTGCTCTATAAAATCCAGTTTGAACATATTCTTTTTCCAGTATACTTGAAAGGTCATCATACACAACCCTTTTGACTACAAGAAGGATAGGTTGGCTTGGGCACTTGGTTTGTTCAGCTTCGAGAAGAGAAGGCTGAAGGGTGACCTCATCGCAGTCTACAACTTGCTCAAGGAGGGCAGCAGAGGAGGAGGAGGTGCTGATCTCCTCTCTCTGGTGACCAGTGACAGGACACAAGGAAATGGTATGAAGCTGCATCAGGGGAAGTTCAGACTGGACATTAAAAAAATATTCTTCACTGAGAGGGTGGTTGGTCACTAGAACAGGATCCTTAAGGAAATGGTCACGGCACCAAGCCTGTCAGAGTTCAAGGAGCATCTGCACGATGCTCTTAGTCATATGATTTAGTTCTAGGTAGTCCTGTGAGGAGCAGGGAGTTGGACTCAATGATCCTTATCATAGAATCATAGAATCCTAGAATCATTAAGGTTGGAAAAGACCTCTAAGATCATCAAGTCCAACCATCAACCCAACACCACCATGCCTCCTAAACTAGGCCCTGGAGTGCCACGTCTACACCTTTTTTGAATGCCTCCAGGAATGCTAACTCCACCACCTCTCTGGGCAGCCTGATCCAATGCCTAACCACTCTTTCGGTAAAGAAATTTGTCCTGATATCCAAACTAAACTTCCCCTGATGCAACTTGAGGCCATTTCCTCTTCTCCTATCACTAGTTACTTGGAAGAAGAGTCCAACACCCGCTTCACTACAACCTCCTTTCAGGTAGTTGTAGAGAGCGAGAAGGTCTCCCCTCAGCCTCCTCTCCTCCAAAGTAAACAATCCCAGTTCCCTCAGCC
>WAAD01006590.1:25090-42250 GCA_013389945.1 Fregata magnificens
CAGCTCCCTCAGCACTCTCGGGTGGATCCCATCCGGCCCCATAGACTTGTGAGCATCCAGGTGGCGCAGCAGGTCGCTGACCGCTTCCTCCTGGCCTGTGGGGGGTTTATTCTGCTCTCGGTCCCTGTCTTCCACCTCAGGGGGCTGAATACCCTGGGGATAACTGGTCTGACTATTAAAGACTGAGGCAAAGAAGGCATTAAGTACCTCAGCCTTTTCGTCGTCCTTGATGACAATGTTCCCCTCCACATCCAATAAAAGATGGAGACTCTCCCTGGCTCTCTTTTTACTGTTAATGTATTTGTAAAAACATTTTTTATTACCTCATACAGCAGTGGCCAGATTGAGTTCTAGCTAGGCTTTTGCCTTTCTAATTTCCTCTCTGCACGACCTAACGAGATCACTGTAGTCTTCTTGAGTTGCCTGCCCTTTCTTCCAAGAGTGGTAAATTCTCTCTTGTGGGTCCCTTCCAAGTCGAGATATTCCATGATTCTATGATTCCAAACCCATAGGCACAGAATTTTTATACCCTGCCTAGTGCCCATGATTTCATGCATGTGGCTTTCCAGCTGATCATAGGCACTGAGATAAATAATGGGGAAGATGTTTTGACTGAGACAGCTGAGTCCCAAACATTTTAGAAAAAAAGTTCTGTATTTTTAAAAAGGAAATTGTAAAGGAACAGTAGTATCTACAGTAGCCTTAATGTGTTGATTACTCCATGAGAAAATAACAATCCCTTTATTAAATGTGTAGTGAATGTTTTAAAAATGTTTTATTTCATATATTAAACAAGTTATTTTTTGATCTGGATCTACTGAAGGCTAGTTTATTATGCGTTTGTGTCTCTTGGCTGCCCCCATTGACTTCTTAACCGAATTACATTATCATTTTCTGTTAAGCCCTTTGTATAGCCACAATCTCTAGCTGTAGTGTATTCTGTCAAAGACATACAGGCTGCTGTGTTCAGTTGTGAAACCAGCAAGAGCACAAGTTATTAGGGGTTTTTCTCCTTTATCTAGCCACCTGCTATAGAACTTCTAGAAATGTAAATATCTTGGAAACATCAATTGTTCTGCCACATTAGATTGAAATAAGTCAATGGATCCAAAACCCACAGTTAAGAATGAGATACTTGCAATCATAGAGAGTAAGTAATTACATCAGGCTTGCTTTTCAGGAAACCTGGCTAAAATTCCTATTTTCCTTGTGTTTTATCTGGTATTTAACTAGATGTAATCATATAGTGCATAGCGGGGATATTGAATGGGACTCTAATCCAGCCAAAATTTATTTTTATGAAATTTGTAGAAATGTAATAATTTTTGAGACTTCTACACCTCTGTCAAATTGAGATGTTATATACAAAGATTAAAAATTACAACCTTACAGCATAGGAATATCAACTGAAATGATCAAAGTTATTTCTGTTAAAAATTTCAAAAGCTATTAACTACATAGACACACACACAAACAAACAGAGATTAAGTTGCTTCTGAAAGAACCCAAACTAAGAATACACAAATGTATATATATTACTTATATGGGTGGGCCCCATTAAACTTTTTATTAATCTTCTATTTGTTAAGTAAAGTTTAACTGAAAACATGAACAATTAGTGAATTGAATTAGTTTGAAGATAATATTTTAGCTTACTGCAAAAGTAAGTTTTTTTCTTTCTAATATCATATAGTATTTATTAAGACCATTTTTTTCTCCCAGCAGAGAAAAACACTGTAGGCAAGGAAAAAACAGGTGAGGTAGATTACTAGGACAGAAAATGAAGGTCATCGTTCTCTCTATGTAAACAAGTCTTTAAAACCAGCTCTACCTCACATACAATGATTTTTTTTTTAATGGAGACTTATTAATACTGTTCCTCTGAAGTTTTTGCAATTCTGATTTATGTGAAACTAGACAGGAAACAATCTTTACTCTGACATTAGTTTTGACACATATTTATCTGCTTGATAAGCTTTAATAATTCTTCAATATCATAATTGTTTACATCAGTGGTGTTTCCAGAAATCAAGTAAATTCCATCCATTCTCTCCAAAGTTAGACCACACACAAGAATCTAACCTTTGGAATACAATAAAGAAAAAGGTATATTTGCTTGGCAAGAAGTCCCAATAGGGCACAAATGTCAACATTTACAACTGAATCCAAATGTTCAACAGATGGTAAACTGAGTAAGGTACACCTGGAACGAAAGCGTTATGTAAGGAAAAAAGAACATGACAGAGGGTGCAAACACAAATGCACAAGAGGAATATTAACAAAGTATCTTGTAACAATAGTGAAACAAGGTCAGCCTAAATTAGACTATTCCGATTTCCAGTTGCAGAAAATAAAAGTACCCCACTGAAATAATTTTGTCTAAAACTTATGACACGACCTTCAATACAAAATATGACATTTTACTGCAAGATGTTCCTTTGCTATTAGTTGGATTTGTTCTGTTCCAAATTGTATCAAGATTATTTTTTCAGGAATATTTATTTCACATTCCTTCATGCATAGTGTAAAAATTGCAGGATATGAAAACATAAAATCTTTCCATTCACTTTTTTTAAGCTGAATTAAGTAAAATTAGTTTCATCATTAAATATATATACATATATATATGATTTACAGCAGATTTTAAATTTTGTCACCAATGAGAAACAACTTCAAATAATCCACAAAACTTAAGCTGCCTTGCCCAAGATATTAGTGCTACAGGTCCATGTTTTCCTGTGTTTTCCATTTGGTCCTAAGAAATAATTTTACATTGTCAGCTGTAAGCTCTTACAGCTACTTTAGTAGCCATCAAACGGATACTTTTCCCAACTTATTCTTGCAAAAAGTGAGCGATATCTTAAAAAAGAAAAAAAAAAAGCAAGAAAAAGAAGTAGGAATATGATTTTTTTTTTCTCTCCTAGCTGTACTTTTCTTGCTCTTCCAGAAATCTCAGTATCATGTACTAGCTCTAGAAATCATGGTTAGGAGTGAGAGTGGCTTGTAGAATAGGTTGTAAAGAGTCAAACAGCAGCTATTCTCTATGCTTCCTCATGAACTGGACTCAAAGGAATGAGTCAGGCTATAAACTTACTCATATAGTTCCCCATTGCTATAATAAACTGCTAAATAAATCTAAGCTCTGCACAGTCAGAACACAAATAGCATCATAACATGGGATCTGGTCAGCTTACCAATGAGGAGGAGAGCTTTCAAGAAAGCCTCTCGTCTTGTGCAATCTCATCTGAGGGAAGTGGATTTTAGGACTTTTGTTCTGGATCTTTCCCTGTAGCACGACATTTGCCTGACTGCAGATGTAATACAACATAAGCACTTAAATAGCTCATATAAATCAGCATAGTGCCCTTGAAGCACGGTTATAATTCACATCCACTGTACATCTAAGCAGCTGGCACAGACTGTCACAATTTGTCATTATGGTTGTTTTTATTGTTATCCAAATGCCAAAAATGTGCTTAGTATTTTGCAAAACAAAAGTACACAGGGTTGTACTCGGAGCTGTACTTTCACATACGCAACCAAATAGTTGGAAGTGAAAATACACACATTAATTTCAAAAGTATGCTTTCAAATTTTTCCACTGTGGCTTGAATCATTAAGTAGAGTCTACTTTTCTGAAGAGAACACAGTAATACATGATTAAATTAGAGATTTAAAAGGTGATACGAAGGATCATGTATTCTCTGGTAGGAAACAGTGAAAGCACAGTAGTGTTGCTTCAAATGTTAGCTAATGTTAACATTAATGTTACCATCCTTTAATTTGTTGCTGTATCGTGAGGCCCCAGGCAAATATGAGTATTAAGTCAGGAATCTCACAACTCTACAGGAAATTGGCAGTCCCTGTCCTTTTAAAGATAACATGTCTGTTAAAGATATGATGGAACAGGTACATGAACAAAACAAAATCACACAGAAACCCAGAATGGCTGAGGTAGGAAGGCACTTATCATGATCGCTTAGTCCAAACCAGAACAAGTCAGCTCAAGAAGCTTGCTTAGAGCTGTGTCTAGTCAGGTTTTGAACATTTCCAAAGATGGAGACTCCACAACCTCTCTGAGCAACCTGTTCCAGTATCTGATAACTTTCAAAGCAAAATCTTATTTTCTTACTTTTCTGTAGATTTTACAGTATTTCAGTTTGTGCCCATTGCCTCTTGTCTTTTCATTGGGCACCACTGAAAAGACACTGGCTCTCTTCTTTATTCCCTCCCATATACACTGAGAAGATCTGTCCTCAGCCTTCCCTTGTTGTCCAACTTGTTTTTCTTCAGAGCTCCCCACGTGTTTTCAGCAAAGATGCTTTCCAGGAGGTTGACATGGCATTATTCCTCCACAGGGGCAAGACTTGGCATTTCCTTTTGTTGAACTTCATTAAATTCTTCTCTGCCTATTTCTCCAGCCTCTTGAGGTCCATGTGAATGGCAGCATCTTCCACAACCACATGGTGTACCAACCACTCCTCCCAGCTTTGTATCTGAACTGTGTACTTGATGAGGGTGTACTTGGTTTCACCTTCTAGGTCATTGACAAAGATGTCAAAAAGTACTGGCCCCAGTATCGACCCCTGGGTACACACTAGTGACTGGACTCCCTGTGGTCTTCTTCTGCTGATCACAACCCTCTGAAACCAGTGGTTCAATCTCACTGTCAATCTACCTCACTGCCCACTTATCTAGTCCATACTTCATCAGTTTGTCTATGAGTCTGTTACTGGGATATATTGACAAAAGACTTAGTAAAGTCAAGACAAGCAACATCTACTGCTGTCCCCTCATCCACCAAGCCAGTCAGTTTCTTGTAGAAGGCTACCAGGTTGGCCAGAAATTATTTGTCCTTTGCAAATCCATGCTGACTCCTCCCAATCAGTTTCTTGTTCTTCATGTGTTTAGAAATGGTTTCTATCATTAGTTGCTCCATCACCTGTCAAAAGAGCAAGCTGAGACTGACTGGCCTGTAGCTCCCCAAATCCTCCTTCTTGCCCTTCTCGATGATGGGAGAGCTATTTGCTTGCTTTCAGGCCTCAGCAGTGTGACAGATGCACTCGACCCCTTAAGCAAACTAGTGGTAGTTTGGTACAGGCTCCAAAGGAGGCAAAGGCCTAAGCCATAAACAGGCCAAGAACTCCTCTAGTTTCAATCTGTTATCTGAAAACCCACAAAGGAGCAGAGTGACACAGTGAGCATCGATGCATATGAGCTTGGAACACTGATCACATGATTAACACATGAATAGCGGGTGGCTTTTCCAAGACTCATTTACCAAGGAACAAAGAAAGTTGTGGGTACAAAGAGTCTCATGCATACCTTTCCTATCTCACGTAATCTGACTACAAGCCAACCACTTTATTCCATAAATATGACAGTCTGAGTGAGACTTCTTTGAGCTCTCCCAGATAAGCAGCCTGGCTGTATGGCGGTGATCTCCCCTTGAGCTGGGACGTCTCTCAAGCTTGCTCCTTGATGCAGAGAGACATTTTACCAACGGCAGATCTTTGGTAAGCAACTGATATTGCGCATAACCTTGTAGTATGGTAACTTTGATTTGTGCCTTAGTAACTTTGATTTGTGCCTTGGTAGTTTTGAGTCATTGTTCAAATGATTGTAACAGAGTGAACCTTGCCATCGAACTTTGTTAAGTCGCACTTTTACAACATCATATTAAAACCACTTTTTTTAATACCTTTGACAGTGGTTTTTTAAGCAATATAAATCACCCATTCATGACAAGGAACTTCCTCTGATTGCCATGACCTTTCAAAGATAGAGTGGCCTCACAGTGACATCAGCCAGCTCCCTCAGCACTTGCAGGTCCCATGGATTTATATATGTTCAGTTTCTTTAAATATTCCCTAATCTGATCTTCCTCCACTGAGGGTAAATCTGTCTTGTTCCAGATTTTCCCATTGGTGTCAGGGGTTTGGGATTGTCTGATCGTACATGGGAATCCTGGGATACATGTCTGGGAGAGGTTAATAATCTTTATTCGGTGCCAGGAGCTACTTAGCCAAGGGCATAAAAGAACTTTATCACTGTTATTTCAGGGAATAACTTTTTTTAATGCTATCTAATTGTATGGGGTACAAACCATGTAACAAAGGAATGCTTGAATACCTAGCATTATAAAACCCCCATAATTTCTTTAAAGTGAAAATACATGCCTGAGCAGCTATCAAAATCCATGAGGTGATCAAGGAATGTTACTTTATGACCTTGTTTTTGTCTTGGCCAGAAAGGGCTTTACAATGTGTTTACATTAAAATAGTAACTTCCAGTTGTTATTTAGTTGTCACAGTGCATTTGGGCTGAGTAGGCTTCAACAATTTGCATAGGCATCCTTTGTTTGGCAAGTTTATTCAACTGAAACTCCAAATCCATTTAAAGTTTTCCCATCACTAAATGTGTTAAGTAGAATTTCATTCATTTGTAGGTGTTGATGGGAAATTAAACACATGCAAAAATAGTTGATTTAAAAAAATATATAGCTTATAAAGAGGGTTAGTTTTACAGAAATAATAAAAAAACATTAAAATTTGAAGTCTTTTGGGTGGCTTGGGTTAACATTTCAGTAACATCAAAGTACATTGTGCTTTACATACAAACAGGTGTTTTGACAGAGGTTCATGGCAAAGTTTAATAAGTGTCTTCCTGAGTTGTTCGTCTTTTAAGCTACTCTCAGAAAAACTATATTAATTCAAATTCTTAACAAAAAAGAAGAAGGATGTATCTGTTGTAGGTGTCCAGGTGTTGGTAGTGGGGGGGCTGCAGGGGCGGCCTCTGCAAGGAGAGGCCGGGGCTGCCCCACGCCTGACACAGCCGGTTCCAGCCGGCTCCGACCAACCCACCGCAGGGCACGGCTGGGCCCCTCAGCCGAGGTGGCAGCACCTCGGGGAAAACAGGTTTAAGAAAGGGCAAAAAATGGCACACAGGTAGTGAGGAGGGAAGAAAAAGTGTAAGAAACAGCCCTGTGGATGCCAAGGTAAAAGAAGGAGGAGATATGCCAGGTGCTGGAGCAAAGAGTCCCCTGCAGTCCGTGGAGGACCCCACGTCAGAGTGTGTGGATATGCCCTGAAGGAACCATGGCCCATGGAGAGCCCATGCTGGAGGATATTTTTTCCTGAAGGAACTGCAGCCTGTGAGAAGGACCCACATTGGAGGAGAAAAAAAGTGTGAGGACGAAGGAGTGGCAGAGAAGAACTATTATGGACTGACCGCAACGCCCATTCCCCATCCTCCTGCGCCAATCGGCGGGGGGAGGTAGAGGAGTCAGGAGGGAAAAAGTGAAGTTGAGTCTGGGAAAAAAAGGGGTGTCATGAGGCAGGAGTTGTTTTAATTTTTTTCTTTGTTTCTCACCATCCAACTGTATTTTAATTGCCAATAATTTACATTAATTTTCTCCAAATTGAATCTGTTTTCCCTGTGATGGTAACTGGTAAGTGATGTCCCTGTTTTTGTCTTGGCCTGTGTGCTTTTTCATCTTATTTTCTCCCTCTGTCCTGTTGAGTATGAGGACTGAGAAAGCAGCTGAGTGGTTGTCTAGCAGCTGGCCAAGGTCAACTGATCACAAAGGGAAAATAAAATTGAATTGCTCATATTGTAAACGCCAGTAATGTTATTTCACCCTAGAGAGTGCAATGTAAGGTTATCTAAACTCAGTGACAAATTGTTTCATCTACTTTAGTTTTAGCTGAAGGGAGCTATATGTTAGCATTCACCAAAATTGTTTTTATCTATCATAATCAAAGGTTAAATGAAAAACATTAAAAGTTGTTTAATTATATGCCCCACACTATTATTGGTTATTATATATTGTAGGAGGATTTGGAAAGGAGGAGGATTGTGAAAGAGATTGCTAGACAACAATCTCAACAAGTCAGAGACTTGCTTTTACCTCCGGACTCTCTCTGGTGACCATGAGTAAAGTAATAATATCTTTCCATCTCTTATAATAGGAATATAAATATGCTTTTTATTTTTTAATACTAAACTTCTGCATCTAAGTATGAAAAGAACCTTATAGATACTAAATAGGATGATGATAATGTTTCCTTATGCATTGTGAACTCCTGATGCTATAACAATTTAATAAGCAGCGAGAATAAAGAGGATCCTTTTTGTCTGTTCTGTCCAGTAGATTTTTCTGGAACAAATTTCCTGTCCTGGAGTCTTTGAGGGCTGCTATTCTACAAACATTTACAAGGATCAGTAGCTCACTTCTCCTGCTTATCTGTAAACACACTGTAAGCAGCAGACAATGCAGAAAGGCATGACTGTACACTTTCCTTTAGTCTTTAGATGAGACAGACAGCAAAGAAGGAATTCACAGAAATAGTTACTGAGCAGAGAAATGCATAAGCAAATGAGTGGGAAATGGTAAGTAAACTTTTTGAAACTACCAACCAAAAATATTCTTTTGCTCCCAGACACCAAACTTTGGGCTATATTTTATAATGAAAAAAATTGCAAAAAATAATTTATTGTAGTTAATTAAATACAGAATATTCTTGGGAAGTATAAATCTGTCATTTCACTTTATTACCCCAATAGATTTGAACAGAGTTCTGCTATAGGACAACTGTCTTAATAGAATTAAAAGTTAATCTTTTTCTCTCTGATCTGTACAATCAGGTGTAATTGATATTGAAATTAACTAATACAAAAAGGACAGGTTTATAAGCAGGCAATGAAAATATCTTATTCCAGAATACCCAACTGACTGAAATCAAGCATATTCCTCTAAGATAAGACTGACATGAACTCCTCCTACACTAAGTCATATGGAGAATAGGATTTAGTTCAGCTAATTTTAGGTTGATACAGCATAAGGGTGTGATTCAGCTGCCTGAACATAGAACTCTAAAATAATCCCATGTCATTTGGTAATTTGAATAAAACTGATTGTAACAACTAAAACATTAATTCAGTTGCCCACACTGTCCTGTCCTGTCTCTATCCCCAGCTGTGTGGTGGTTTACCATCTACTTGGTCACTCCCCTTCCTCCGTGGAATGGGGAGAGAGAAAAAAACCAGGAAGAACAAAAATAAAACAGCTCATGAATTGAGATAAAGACAGGGAGAGTGCTTACCAATTACTGTGGCAGGTAAAAGGAGCCACATACTCTTCTGATTGGTTCAGAGGTGCCAACTCAGCTGAGGGGCTCAGCTGTGCCTTGCAGTGGATCCATCAGAGCCAAGTGGAACCAGTGGTGCCTGGCATGAGGCAGGCCCGGCCTGTCCTCACAGAGACCACCCTTGCAGCCTCCCCACCCCCTGCTGAAACCTTGCCACCTCTACACAATGCAAGCTATTACCGCAGAAGGCCAAATTTTCCCCAGACACTCAGTTACAAATGCCAGCTCCTTTGGGGTATCTTGGATACTTTAGAACATCTCAATGTGACTAGATACCTATGTTACAGGTACCTGAAATGAGTCCTCAATCCCCAACAAATTTAATGGCACTGCTTACATGTAGACTTTTACATTATAGGTCCCTAAAGTTAATGGAAACAAATCCCATCCAGAAAGTTGCAACATTTCTCAGTGCCTAATTAGACCATTACATCAAAAAGTCAAGGATGTTATCAACTAACCTTGGAAACAAAATATGAATGCTGCTAGTCTGCTCATTCACCACTGACCTGCTCTTCTTTCAGAGAATAGCCATAGCTGTCTATCCAGGGCAGTGCAGGGAGTATGTAGCTCAGGGACATTAAGTCTTAAGTTAAAAAAAGGCTGTAAGCTCTCTAGAGGAACACCATTTAGAAAACATTTTGGTCATCTAGATATTCTGCTGTTTGAACTATCACCTGGAACCAGCATCTGCCTCTTTATTGCTTCAATTCTAAGTTCAGGACAAGACTGTGTAGTTAAAGTCTAGTTAAATTCACAATACTCGCAGAAAGCACCAGAGTATTTTAAATGGTGAAAACTTGTTCTTTCAAAAAATAATTGAAGAATTCACTGACATTATCTTTATTCTTCAACTCAGTCCTTAAAATCTCTGTCTTCACCTCTGATATTAGGTCACCAATCTCTCTCTTCTTGAGTGTTCTCATTTGAACTGCAGACCTTGGGAATAAAAAAAAAAAAAAAAAAAAAAAAAAANAAACTATGAATAAATTTCCATCATTTTTGAGGGGGAAGTAGGAAAATAATTTTGTGTTAGAAACCACATGCTCAAACTGGCCAAAATTTATGTCACTAGTTTTAATTTACTCCCTAAAGAGTCACAGGTTTCTTTGGGGTTTTTTTGGGGGTGGGGTTTCTTTGTTTGGGTTTTTTTTCAATCCAAATAATCCTACATATAACAAGGTCTAAGAAGCAATTTTAAACCACATACCTGTATGTTTTTACATAGCTTGTATGGAATCTAATCACTCTAGATTCCTTCTGTAGGCAGAAGCACAAACTTTTCGTGATTCAGTCTACCTACAATGTGAATTATCCTTTGGACAGGCCTTTCTTATTTGTCTGACACAAAATGGATGCCTAGCATAAGTAGGTTCCAAACAAAGTGAATTAGCTAAGTAAGGTCTGGATTCATGCCCTTAAGCTGAGACACTGAGCTTTAACTTAGGAAAAGTTGAGCTCCCTCTTTGTGTCATGTTGCCTATTTCTCCAAAGAGATCAAAAACTCTGGGGATGCTTATTTCAAACACTGGAAATCAGGCAGTATCTATATTTGTTTGGGTTCCCCCCCTGCTATCTGGGTGAGACGTACATGCAGTACAACACATTTCCCAACAAACATATATCAATATCATATTTGTGAAAATGAAGATACAATAAGTGGATTGTTCATTAATAGCTTTTAGGAGGCTGGAAGCTAGTGAGACGATTGAACTCCAGCAATCCAGAAGGATTCCCATGGTAAGTGCTTAAAATAAGGCAAAATGAACCCAAGCATTAACATGCAGGCATTCGATGTGTGTACTACGCCATTGTTTGCACTTATTTTCTTACCCAGTATAACAGCTGCCAAACTTAACACCAAAGCAGACTAGCTACTTCACTGTACATTACAGCTCACCTTTCCAGCTCTGCTTAAAATAAGTCATTTTCAAACACAAACATTCTACTAAATACTGGTGCTTTTTGATAGTTCATCCAATGTGTGAAACAACTTAATTGAAGGCAAACTAGTAACACTCAAACTCATTGAACTGTTTCTGCTGCTCTGGCAAGAAAGATACTGATACTGAATTATATCCTGGTGTGCTAGGGAGTACAGACAAGGCACTCTGCTCAGTACGCTGCACTGCAGTATGATGCCAGACTGCTATCTGTCCTTTCTCTATGAAACAGAGGACTTGACAGCAGAAGTGAGTTGTTCTGCCATAATGAGATGAACCATGCCCTAAATAGGATATACATTCAGTTCACCTTTTCCTAGATGAAATGCAGTTTTCTATTTCTTTTTTATTTGATGTCTGTCTTCCAACATTTTATGGAACCTTTCAGATCTATGGCCAGAGCAAGAGAGATGGGCCTATAAGTCTAAGCTGCACTTGCACAAAGCCTCATCTGAGTACTGGAAATGATAGAATGATTCAAACCAACATTAACTCCCAGTTTCCTGGACAAATAAAAGTGCACTGCTCGTCAGACAATGATTTGCTACTGTTCTAACTCCACACTTAGAATTCTTAGGTTTCTCTTACAGTGAAGTTCCCACCAATCCCACCTTCTTTTCTTTCTAACAAACAGAGACAATGCCAAATTCCCCTCAACCACTTACAGAGAAATAAAATTTATACATAAAACCTGTCCTAATATATCTGGTGTGGCTTTCTTACAAGAAGGTGTTATTTTGGCTGCTTTTTGTGCTAAGGGTTTAAATTATATTCTGTGTAGTACTGACAGCAGTTTCCATTTAGTAAGTATCTGTATGCTTTATATAGAAAGACAGTAATTTATCTGTCTTTTAGAGATGGGAAGAGTGAGGCACAAAGAGAGGAATGGCTTAGCCGGTGTAATTTAACTTATTCACCACCTGGACAGTACAGGCAGAGCCCAAGTGCAGTATTACGCTTCTTATTTTAATGGAAGCAGTTGCTTAAGCAAACCGCTTAACTTCCTGCAGTCCCATAGCAAAACTGCCAGTAGGAAAAAAAAAAAAAAAAGAAAAAAAAAGAGTAAATATGAAGTTTTGGAGTCCTTTTATATATATCAGTATTGAAAGAATTCTATTGATAACAGTTAACTATTAATCAGAGTTCTCACAGAAAAACAACTTTTTTTTTTTTCAGTCAGTACCACTGCATTATAATTAAATAATAATTAGTAATTAAATCCACAGTGGCAAATAAATTATAATAGCCATTAAAGTTTTTGTTATTTAAATTACTGTAATATTTGTACAGTCTTATCTTCAGCTGTGCAAACCTTTTTGCTGTGCATTTTTTGAAGATTAGTGTAATCATCTTCATAAAGTGTCATTCAAAAGAAGATGAATGTGGATGGCTAATGAGTAAAGGGATAGCAGTAAAGTTCTGTTCTCAAAAGCTGAAGCTCTCAAATTTGTTTAAAGAATGCCTGTACTATTTTTCCAAATTAAAAAAAAAAACCAAAACAAACAACCAAACCTGAAAAAACCAGAGCTCAGCTATGTTCAATTTTCCTAGTTTAAAGGGAATTTCAATTTGAATTGGACAGCAGTTCATAATAGCTTACAAGTAATAATTCGTCCAATTGCTGTACTGTAGAAATGACAGTTCGAGATTAAAAGGCCATAGAAGAAAGGCTCTGTAGGTTCTTTGGATTGGTCTTTTGTTATGTATATTCCCATAGCTGTCATACCCTTTCTAGAAGATAAGTCAGAGAAGCTAGATTGTCTAAAATACATAGAAAGCGTTTGATCAGAGAAGTTAGATGACAGTAAGTCATAAGGGCTGCACAGCATCTGCCTGAGATATCTGACAATCATCAAATGTGAAACTGCCGAACTGGTGACCAATGTGTGTGTAACCTATCATCAAAAAGAGCTACAGTGAGACAACAGTAATTTCAGCAACACTATCACCACTCTGACAAAAGGAGTGACCAATGTAATCTCCAGTTCTAGGAATGAGTCTAGGCTTTTTCAACTAAACTTCAGCATGAATAAACATAAGTCAATGCAATTATGGAAAACAATAACTAAAAATTACTGAAAAACACCCATGTGATGATGAAATCAGATCAGGCATCTGCAACTAGGGAAAGAGATTTTGGACCCCAACAGAGGCAGTGCTCTGAAATCAGTCTGCAGTGGCAGGAAACAAAGGCAACAAATCATGGGTGTCATCAGGAAGGGTACAGAGAACAACACAGAGCATAATATTTAATCTTGGTCTGGCCCAATGTTTGTGTGGGAAATCCGAGACAGAGAACGGAAATATTTTGAGGTCTCCGCAGACTTTAGTTCCTGGAGCAGAAACTTAACCTCTGGCTCACATTCCTCTTCTTCTTAAAATATGATCCACTGAAAAGGGATAAAATGATAATTATGGTGATTAAAATGAACCGTGGGTTTGGAAATGTTGTTGTGTAGCATGAAAAAAGTAGGAGATCAAAAGAACACCTGGTAGCTGTGCCAAATGATTATAGATATTTTACTAGTTTGAATGCCAATTCAAAACTCAGTTTTCACATGGGGTTATAAACATCAATAAATTTGCCTAAAATCTTACGTGACTAATGAGCATTTTGCCAGTAAAAAAAAAATGTATCCATACAGGAAATATTTTTATTCTAACTCTAAGTATATTCATAGGATGTTCCCTTAGAAACGAGTTGTTTCTAGACATTTCCTGATGTCAGGCCATTCTGAGAGGTTTTGTACACTTTTGCATTCTTTGCTGTCAATACAAAGCCTGTAAACCAACAAACATCGATGTTGTACATAATGAGGAGGTTTTTGAGCATTTAATGCACAACCTGCAGGTAGAAGATGATGGCAAGCTATGTTGTCTATGATAAGTCCCATGCTCAAATGACATAAGACCAAGCAGAGACCTGTACTTTGTTTCCTTACTCATTTAGAACAAATTACCTAGGCAAAGAACCATCCTCTGAACCAACAGGACATATGCACCTACCTACCTTTATAAATCCAAGGCCAAGTCTTTACCTCTACAAGTCTCAAATGCAGCAGAACTTTAAGTTACCAAGATGTCAGTTAAATATTTAATATCTTAGAAATGGGGAACTTAGAAGACAAAATCAAACATTTCTTTATTCTTTTTCTGCAAGGTTTCTGTTTACTGGCTGAAGAATAATTATGGTAGTTTTTTGTCTTGTAGTTCCCATTAAAAAAACCTACTTCATTAAACATCCAAAAAAGATTGTTCTCTTGTCCTGACAAAATTGTCATATGCAAGGGATTGTTGTTAATGTGACAAAGTGGACCTCTCTATAATAAATCACTTGGAAATTCTATCTTTTTTTCTACAGATTCTGAAACAATTTTTACAGGAAGCCTTCCTCAAGTTAATCTTTTAAATTTTTCTGACCTGTGTAGCTACAACTCACCTACGGTTATCACCTATCAATCACAGCTATTTCAGATAAAAAGTGATCTACTGTCACAACTATCTTACAGGAAACAGTGAAGAGATCTACTTTTCCAATTTCTTAAAAATGGAACGAAAAATGAATTAAATAAGGCACAAGGCCAACTTTAAGTATGTAGAGTTTAGTTCCAGCTTCCAGGATCAGATCAAAGTTAAAGCAGAACAGTTTAAGGAATTAAGGGAGATGATAATGACTTATAGAAAAATTATGTGAGAGAAGCAGGAAAGAAATTATTATACTAAAAGATTAAAGAAAGAGAAGGATTGTATAATATATGAGGATTGTATAGTATTTAGAATACTGCTGAACTGCCATAAGATTAGAGCGCTAGAGAACTTATCACTGCAACTGCTAGAATTCAGCTTTTTCAACTTCCATTCCTCTGTCCCAGAACAGTCAGTCCAACAAGACAGGCAAGAATTTTTATCTCAGGATAGGTAGTAAAAAAGTTACAGCCCTTTTTAACTTTCTTGTTCTGAGGTTAATTTTGAGATTTAAGCAGTTGAAGGTAGGACAGAGGTGAGTGCCAATGCATAAGGTGGGTGGCAAGCAGCAATATCAATCCCAATGCAAGAAACTAGTTCCTAGAAGAAACTAGAAAACTGCATTGAGTGCACTGAGAGTTGTGGTAGCTGAGGTCTTTCTTGTATTCAGGGACCCCAATGAAAACACTTAGATATTTTTTCAGTCATAAGAGAGGTTGAGTAACAGTCATTCCAAATTGTTGCAATGTGATGAAATATTTGTTACTGAACCCTAATACATATTTAGTGTGTTGAACACGAGTATTAGATAGTTGTCTTACTCATCTCTACAATAATAAAATTTAGTTTTGGCATTTAAATCCTTCCCTGCATCTTATTTTCATTGTTTACACTATTTCTCTGNATTGATAGCAACTAGACCAAATGTAGGGAGTTTATGCCAGTTTTGAAGGGTTACTATGCTGTAACATTTTTCTACTGGTAATACTGGAAACAAAAAAAATTTAAAAGTTACGTATGTTAGAATACTTTTAAGTGAAAAAAATGTTGTAAATTTGAAATTGAAATAAATTCTGCTTTTCTTCTTCAAATTTATTTTTAAATCTTGATTCTAGTGATACTGGAAAAATTTGTTCCTTTTTCCTAGCAAATCTCAGTTTGCACCTCTAGGTTATTTGGGGATTACTGTTGAAAAGACTTTAGATATTTATTTGTGTCACATTCATGAACCATATGCAATATATTTTCCCCTGTCTTTGACCATACAAGTATCTAGCCTTAGAAACCAAATATACTCCAAAATGTACATTATTCTAGATCATAAATCACCTTTTAGTTTTTTAAGTACATAGACTTTAAGGTCATAAGTAATCAGTAGATTAGCTCACCTTTTCCTGGTGAATAAAAGTAAAATTGAGTATAAAATGATAAGACTCTCCAGAACAGCATGAGTGAACTCTGTAATTCTTTCTTTCTACTTCAGCTTTATTCATCCTTATGAGGAAGCTCTAAGGACTGCAGTCTATTTTAAAATATTCTTGACTGAATCAGGGCTTGATGTTGTGTGGCTATCTTGTTAAAATGTCTTTAACTGAAATTAGTTTTTACTTGTAGTCCCACAATATAGAAAATATGAATCTGTTAATTATAAATTTATAATAACTCTACTCTATGTTCTTCAGCATGGCTGTAGAAATAAGAAGTGCATATAGTATCTGACTGGTTACACTCAATATTTTTATATGTATTTTTGAGTAATAAATAAGTTACATTAAAGATGTTTACTGCTTATTCAGAATTTCCATAATTTGCTGCTATGTATAACTTTTTTTATTAGTATCATCTAACACTGTCTACAAGTAAACACTGTTGTGTTTTGTGCTCAGCAAAAGGAAAGCAAGCAAACAACAACAACAAAGGTATCTAATTCCAGAGTATCATGAACTGAAATGTGAGAAGAAGGAGGTACGAAAAGGCAAGCAAGAAGTTTGTGAAAACTTTGAAGGAAATTTTGGTATAATAGTACACAGTAGACTGTAGTAGACAGTTAACAGTATACAATTGTGTTTTGCATTTTTGGATTTCAAAGGAGTGAGATCATTCTAGATGCTTACAAGGTGCTTCCTTCACTGTTAAGGGCAGCATAAAAAGAAAATTGTGGATGCTACTTAAAAATCTAAGTGAACAATGACAGCTGGAATTACTGGCTCAGTCAATTTTTTTATGACTCATGAAGGGGAGGATAGGAATAACAGCCTTGTATTCCTTTCAATTCTATGTATTATATAAAGAGAAGCCAAAGGAGGGATGCACTGCTATTGTTGGCATTGGTTATTATATTGTCAAATTTCAATTTGTTTCCATAAATTCTGCTAGAAGCAGGAACTTCCATTCAAATGAATGCAATATTTTGTGTAATTGGAAGTAATATCTACTCTACCTTGCCATATGTCTGTATCAAAGTTAAGGAAAATGGAACGAAATGGCTACAGAAGGTTGTATTTTCTTGTTCTCCCACTGCTGGGTATGTTCAGCAAGAAAAAAAAAGTGAGGATGTCAGACCCATTTTCTCATTAGTCTACTGAGAAACAGATGTGAAAGGG